>JAULBU010012613.1:0-22777 GCA_032358235.1 Odonthalia washingtoniensis | reverse complement strand
GGAACGTGAACAATTTTCAAGACCAGCAGAAGAAGAGGAAGTTGGACAACGATATGGTGGCGGTGGTTATCGTGCGCCTGAAGGAGCATACGATTCTCTTGATGATGATGAAGAAGGTGATGGTGCTGGAGCACGAGCTGGAGCTGAAAGAAGACAGCAGAAAAGACAAGAACATTATGATGATGATTATGACTCCTATGAAAGTGTGAATTATGATGTCGACGACGAAATTGAATATGAACCTAGGAGACAGGAACGAAAACCTGTTGTTGCACCTGCACCACCACGGCAAGCACCTCATCAAAGAACAGTTAAAAACAACAACGGTATATTTAAATTAGATGTGAAGTATAAATTGAATAGTAGAAAGTTAAGACTTGGTGAGAAATTATCAGATAGTGATTCATTAGTAGTGTATAAAGGAGAATATAATCGTGAAGATGCAGTTATTAAAAAAGTAACTAAAAAAGGGATGTCGGATATAACGACATTGAAAGATATAAATAATGAAATAAGAATAATAAGTGAATTATCACCACATGAAAATATAATTAAATGTTTAGCAGCAAATTTAAACAAGCCTGATATACTTTTAGTTATTGAATATATGAAAAGAGGAAGTTTATTTGAAGTTTTATATAAATCACGTATTCAACTAACTACGGCAATGATTCGTAAAATGGCATTACAACTTGCTACAGGTATGGCTTATATACATTCAAAAGGTTATGTTCATCGTGACTTAAAATCATTAAATGTTCTAGTTGATTCGGGATATAATGTAAAGATTGGTGATTTCGGATTATCTAAACTTGTGGATGATAATGATGGGGATGTTTGTGGAACTTTTCAGTATATGGCACCGGAGGTTATCAGAGGTGAGGGACATTCAATTAAGTCGGATGTATTTTCTTTTGGTGTTGTACTTTGTGAGATGATATCAGGTACTCCTCCTTTTCAAGGGATTGATGGAAGGACCGTCGCTGAGAAGATCGTACATGAAGATGCAAGACCTACTATTCCCATGTCTTGTCCAAGACCTTACATTGAAGCTATTCAAAAATGTTGGTCGGCTGTTCCTTCCATGCGTCCTTCATTCCCACAAGTCATTGATATGCTCAAAGCTATCAAGTAGCCACGTGCTATGAAGTAAAACTTGAAATAAAGTTTGAAACTAGGATCTAAATGTTGCTTCCCTTTTTTGAAATTTGTTTATTTTGTAATAACATCATACATAACGTTATGAAAGTATTTTATTGGATGCCACTAATACGTTTTTCATATGCTTTCCACCCTGCTTGTCTGTAAGCCTTAGCTGCAGCTGCTTTATCTTCTGCTTGATAAACACCTCTGCCTACGATAATAATATCAGAACCTCTATCAGCGATAACAGCATCAGGTGAACAATATTGTTGGCCTAAACCATCACCAATATCATTTAAATTAACACCAGGAGTCATATATATAAATTCATCGCCTGAAATTTTTTCCATGCTGATAAATCCAAAAACGTGGTCATCATTTCTTTTAGCCATTTCAACTGTTTTTTCAGTATATCCAACTAAAGCACTTGCCAAATTTCCTTTTGAACTCATTTGAGCTAACAATAAAATACCAAATCGAGTATCATCTAATTCATCAGCAGCTTTACCTAAACCTTTAATAACTCCATCACCTGGTACACTATGTGCGTTTACTATATTAGCCCATGTTGATATACGATGTACACCAGCATTAACTTGATGATATACTGTATTTCCTATATCTGCAAATTTACGATCTTCAAATAATAAGAAGTTGTGACGAGTTGATAAATCTTTTAATGCTGATGATGTTTGTTCTGACCAGTCGACAATTATGTCAGCGTGTGTTTTTAACATTACTATATATGGTCCTGTTTGTTCGGCAATTTCTAAAAGTTCGGATGCTGTTGTTACATCAGCTGCAATTGCTAGATTACTACGTTTTGATTCCATTAATTCTAATAATCGACGTGCTACTGGATGTTTCACTTTTGTCAATGCACGTTCTCCATACGTCAATATTTTAGGTTGTTTTACAGGAGTTTCAACTTTTTTCTCACTTTCTTCTTTTTCTGATTTTTCATTTGTTCCATTCTTATCATCGTTTTTACCGTTTTCAATATTGTTACTTTCGTCAACAGGTTTTTTATCATTATCCGTAGTCGAGCCAGTACTAGTTTTTTTCTCAACATCAGTGTTACTATTTTTCAAAACTTGATTCTCAGCAATGAAAGACATGACTGAATCACGAGCAGTTGTATCAATTTTGCCAGAATATAAAAGAACAGCAAGCATATCTTGCATATTAAATATAGAATGAACATCAACATTATTTGATTTTAAATTAGATTTAGCACCTTGCATACGATCAAGAACTACAACAACATGACTAACTTCAAGTTCTAAATCACGTAATGGATTAACAGTTTCCATAACACTTAAACCAGAAGTAACCAGATCTTCAACAATCAAAACACTTTGTCCTTTACTATAAGCACCTTCAATAAGTTTCTTAGTACCATATGCTTTAAGTTCTTTACGGCGCATTAACATAGGTTTCAACGTAGTCATAGACATACATGTAGCAAATGGGATTGCTGTGTAAGGAACTCCACATAACGAGTCATGGGGAATATCTTTTACTTTTTGGATAAGGGCTTTTGAAATATCGGATAGTAATGTTGGATGTGAAACTGTTAGACGAAGATCAACGTATACTGGTGAAGTTATTCCAGATTTTAAAGTAAATGTTCCGAATTTTAATGCTCCTATGTCAAATAGACGTTCAATTATGCTCCTTTCTTCGGTCGCTAAATGATCCATGGACATTTCTAATTTTCCTTGGTTGCTTTTCGTCATTTCTTTTTGGGTGATTGAGATAATTGTATTTGGCTATCAACAGTTGTTACTGTGCCCTTCGATACAGAATTGTTTTAGTAACGAGATTACGCACGGCGGATGGTGCCGGGGTTCTTAGCAAAAATATGGCGCCAATAGAAATCAAAATAATTTTGATACAATTATTGTCTACAACTGTAATGAACAATGATATTTTCACACGTGTCCTATTTTATTAATAAAAATTGTTACAGAAAACAACAAAACGATGTCATCGTTTCCTACACCACTGTAAATTGACAAATTAATGTTGTCTTAAAATCTGTTTAACCTGACCAAGACGTACAACATCGCAGGTAATGGCATTACAAGCATGACAACACATTTCATTAAGGAAAGTTAAATGTATGTTTTTAACGAAGCCACCAGCAGTCCAAACACAAGTAGGATCACAACAGTTCTCATGCCAGTCCATGACGCGTTGAATTCTTTTAACCCAAGTATATTCAATACCACAATTTTGACTTAATCCATCATTATAAACTCTCATTTGCTGTGAAAATACTTCAACTTCTTTAACGCTTGAATTTCTCAGTACTATTTCACTTACATCTTCAATTACTACGTTGCTCCCTGTCCATGTTATGTATTTTGTAGAGCCACCTGAAGAAAGACTTGAAAGTCGATCAATTAACTGAGGAAAAAATTTGCGACCGATACTTGCTATTAATGATATGTCATGTAATGATGGGAGTCCCTGAAGTAATGTTGTTGATGTCGTCGATAGTGCTGTCCGTTTTGCTAATTCCGTCTTAAGTACTAATTCATTTAAGTAATCTATTGGTATTTGTAGGTTTTTATTATTTAACCGTTTACAACGCCCTGCCGCATATACTAAGTCTACGTGTTCTTTTATCATGTCTTCTATTACTCTTTGTGTTACTTCGTTTAATGTATCACTATTGTAATTTCCAGATATTATTGCTAATTGTTGAATTGCTCCTATAACAAATGATGTAATTGCACTTGATGATGATGTTATAGTGTATTGAGATACGCGCTGATAGTATTTTTCACATACTTTATCATGTTCCAATTCTACAAATATTATTTCATCTTCTGGTAATGATGTTATATCTGAATTTGAAACCATTGCTGTTGCTTTTGTGTTCAAACCTTTTCCTTTAAAACTTTTAGCGACAATATTATTAAATGTTGTTATCGTTCTCCTTTTACATTGTTCAATAGCTAACTGTTGAATTTCATCAATAAATTGCGGCAGTTTCAGTTTATTTAAAAGATTAGGAAATGCTCTATCACTTTTTACAGTTTTTGCACTATCATCTGCAATCATCCACCATAAATCTAATGAAGCATTTCCAACTTGTGGTGCAAAATGATCATGCACGCATGTAGCATCAATTGTATTAACACCACAAATACATTTCCTATCTGTCATTTGTTTCAAAGCATAATCATAATATTGTTTCACAACTGTTCTACTTACTCCACGTCGAATATATTCTATATGTGCTTTAAATGATAATTCAATAATTGATGTCGTAGAAAATGCCTTGTTACAAGAATTCTTATCTGATTTCGATGATACATTATCACTAAAATGTGATGATGATGATGGTGCTGCTGATGGTGCTGATGATTGAGATTGTTTTGCCAGTGGTATTGATAATGCCATACGGGAAGTAGATGTAGTCATAGGCATGGCTTCAACATATATCGTTATTGTCTTCGATGATAGTAATAATGCCCATACCGTCATTATAATGAACATGAAGCGAAAAAGGTTGCAATGGCTCGTGAGCCGATTTCTTCTATCCATAAAATATTTTGCTTTTGTCTTGTTCGTCTTCGAACAAGCTTTTGTTTCATCGGTCATTCAGAAGCATTTTCGTCAAAAACAACGACAAGGACTAAATTTGGATGAAAAAGAAGAGAGAATCATGACAATAGTTTTATTCTGACTGTGAGGAATTTCAGAAGCAATCTAGTAGAATGGGCTGATTCCCTAGGAGAGAACTTTTTCATATTGTGGTTCTTTAGGCTTATAGTGAAAAGTTCATTTGAATACTAAAACAAGGTATTCCTTGTCTTTCTTCATTTCAGAGAGAAAAGTGGAGTGGAAAGAGAAGAAAAGCAAGAAGGGGGAAGGAGAGGGAGTCGGAGAGATATATTTTAAAATAATAAAAGAAGAGGGGAAAAATTTTTTTTATTTAGTTATCTAAATGTGACCATATTGTTGTGGAAGTAACTGTTCCGGCCATAGTCTACGAGCTACTAAAACGTCAGTTCTAGTAATGATACCCAACAATAAATCATTGGGATCAACGACAGGCAACATACCCAACGAATTTTCAGCTAAAGTTTTTTCAGCGACATGAAAAGGAGTGTTTTCATCAACAGTAATAACATTACGGTTTAACCAACTTTTAACACCCATTTCTAAGCCGTGATCACCCCGTCTACGTTTAGCCAATTGAACATCTTGAAGTGAAATCAAACCAATAAACCGTTTATTTTGAAGATTATCAATGACCGGTAAAATTTGATGATTATGTCGGTTCATTAAAGTGACTACTTCATTCATCGGGGTATCCGGTGTGACTGTTATTAATAACGTTGTCATACATTCTTTAACTGTTTTAGCTTTTGGTATTTGTTCAATTATTTGAACAACTAGGCTTTGCATTAATTCTTCAGCTTCGAATTCTGTTAATTTCACGGATGCCGATGCCGCTCTTGCATGTCCACCACCACCTAATGTTGAAAATAATGAATTAAAATCTATGCCATCTACACGTGCTCTTGCACGTCCTATGATACTTACTTGCTTTAAATCTTCAGGTCCACAAAATTCATCACCTCCATCATCCATTACTCTCTTTTTCTTTTTCTTTAATCCTTTTCTCCCTCTACAGTTTACATAAGCAAATACAAGTACGTCTAAATTTGCAATGTCCAATAAATCAGATGCTACAGCAGACATACCTTTTAAAAATGAACGACCAACAATACATAATGAACCAATTTCAATACCATTAACCTCGCGTCTTTGTACTTCACTTAGTCCCAGACTTAATAAACCCTGTTGTTCATCAGATAAAAAAGTTTGTGTAAATTCAGCAATTGATCTTTGCAACGCACCTTGTGATAATAACCATGACAATGCTGCAGCATCTCTAGGTGTAGTTTGTTCAAATGTTAAACTACCAGTATCTGAATGAATAGCTAATGCTAATAATGTAGCTTCTTGTGGTGTTAACCTATGACCTTCATTTAAAAGTCTTTCACAAATCAACGTACATACTGCACCAACTGGTTCAATATAAATCTCAATATTATTTTCATTCTCTATATCACATGTACGACCTAGATGATGATCATATACAACAACTTCTTTAGCATGTGATGGCCATTCAGAAGCAATGCCTAATCTATCTTTACGTACTGTATCAACTACACCAACCCAATTTAGCCGACGTGGATCTATAGATTTTGCATCGGTTATGTCAAATAGTTGACGATGAAGTGCTAGAAATCGACGAAGTGATGGCGATTCTCCACCAGGTGTCACGACAAGTGTATTTGGACCACGAAGACGGGCTAGACCGACAGCTGCTGAGAAACTATCGAAATCTGCACATGAATGTGTAATAACGACGTCTAGGTCACGTGGTGGTGGTGGTAGTGGTGGGTATGGTAAGGGGGTAGATGGAGAAGAAGAAGATGTGTTGGTATGGTCGTTCTCATTGTTGTTTAGCTTCACAGTTTGGTCGGACGAGGAGGATGAAGATGGAGGCGAGAGACAGCAGGTTTGAAATTGAATGCGCGATAATGGAACATATGGGGGTTGACGCTTGCAGTGAGTAATGGACGAGGATGAAAAATTGGAAATGGGAAGTGAAGATATAAAACTTAAAGTTGGTGCCGCCATGCTGCTATTACATGGGACTTGATTCCCTAAGCTCTGCCAGCAGTGGATTTCCTGTCGTAACCCATTTTGATCTTTGATCTCTTGGTGTTTGGAGATCAATATATATATATATATTTTTTTAAAAATAATTTATATTTTTTTAAAAAAAAATTATGACATATACATTAAGAGCATCTCGAAAAGCACACTTTGAGTTTCGAGAAATATTCGAAGTGTGCACTGTATATAGGCAAATGTGCCCCAAAATGGGCTGCAGGTCCAATCGTCAGAGGCCTTGAAAAGCTTTCTTTGAATAAAATATTCAAGCGTAGTATAGTGCATGTACACAACAGTACAGATATTGCAACCAATAGGATGGCACGCTGCGTTGACATGTGTCACCAAACCCAATCAATTCGTGGGTGTCTATTTCCTACCACGGCGGCGAACATGACATGGGGGTTTGAGATGGATCAAAATCATAATTGGTCGGGCCTTCACTGTAATATGCTCTACAAATTGATTCGGTTGTAGCTGTACATGCACGAACGGCTATCTTCTCAAAGTATCATCGCATATCATTGGCCAAATGACCCTGTTTTTTAGTTAAAAATAAATTGGTCAAATTTGTCCAAGCACACTTTGGGGCACACTTTGGCTCCAAAAGAATGCCCCGAAACCTGCTTCCCTATTAAATGGCCTCGAATGGAGATGCCTAAATTGGGCATACTTCGAATAAATCTAATCAATCTGTGCCCCTTTTCGAGATGCCCTGAAACAATTGTTCTAGAAAAACTTTTTTTTTAAAAAAAAAAAAAAAGAGTTTTTGTAAAAAATGTTTTTTATAGTTTTTATCTTTTGCCATTCCCAACATTGAAAAGCGGATCTATCCGCTGCGTGATGTTCCTGATATCCCGAATAAATTCAATCTTATGCCTGCTATCCACGATTTTACCCGTTTCGTCTACTTCTCTCATCAGGTGTCGTTGGCATTTAGAACAACACTTACTGAGGACATTTGCAATATCTGCACGCATTATATTAATTATGTTATAGAAGAAGCGCAGAAAAATTTTGCAAGTGATGAATTTCCTGGTAAGCTAATTGCAAAAATGGCAAAAGAAGGCAGACAACAACTGAATTCCCAAGTTCTGTCAGCACTGTCCAATTTCCGTACGAATTTGAAACAAATGAGAACAGGCGGCTACGGTGTCTTAAATTCTTTCTCCTATTCTAATGAGGACACTGAGTTAATGAGATGGGGTTTACTTCGTTTTATTGTTATCGCATGTATCGATGATGTTACATCTGAAGAACTATTGCGAAATTCCTTACGATATTATATATCTACTATCAAGAATGATGACAATAGTTTCTGTCTGGCATTGATTGTTACCGCAGTCCGAAAACATAATGTAATTTGGGCAGTTGGTCGTATCGACTTTAATGAAAACATGGATATTGTCAGTATGTATGGATGTTATGTTAATAGTGATGCTGTTAGTGCGTATAATATCTTAAAATATGTTGTTGAAAGGGAATTGAACCAGTCACAATTAACATTTATAGCTGGTATACAAGCTCTCATGTGGAATTTGACAGCATTGGACCAGAATAGTACTGCCCCAGATTCAACTTGGCCTGCTCGTATTCAACACAACCGTAAAAAAGTAAGTTTGATAGCTCGTACACGGTTTTCTGGTGATAAATTAATTAATCCATCTTTATTAAGCGAAAAACTAGTCGAGTCTGCAGAAGTGGCATTCAAAAACGATATAAGCACTGCTATATCCGATGTTGAAAAATTGGATGTGCGAAGCGACGGCCGAACATTCATTACTCATTTATATTTTCGACAAGCATTCGCAGCTACTTATATTGTTATCGTCGCAGTATTGTCTATTTTGGCTTCAGTATTGAACGTTGCAAGGCGTGAAAATTTGTATGATAGATTGAAAGATATGTTAGATACTTCTACTATATTTTTAATTAGTGTATTTGGACTTATCAAGCTAACAAGTGAAGATCCAAACGCATTAAAGAATCTAGTACTAGGTCGACGTTTGGTATATGATCTTAAAGATGCAGCAAACGCATTCAGTGGTGACATAGAAAACGTTTACATGCTCCTTGCAGTTGATATGCACGGTAAGAAATGGGCGAAGGAAGAAGGGTGCTGCTACGGACGATCAGTATATTCCAATGGTCTTGCTGCTGGCCCAGCAAAGATATCCACGTTAAAGAAAAGTGGTTTCTTTTTTCTCGAAACGATTGTCAAGCGGCCGAATTCATGGCAGACTGCTGGGTTGGTGAAGAATTCGGCTTCCGAAATTGCAACCTTTAAAGGAGTGGAAGACTGGAATTATCGTCACATGGTCGATGAGGACACATTTAAAAGAGTAGTGCATTACAAGATGGTATCATAATTGAATCTTTGAAAGAAGGCTGTTTTCACGTCTAGTTGAATCGATACAAGGGGCATACCTAACATATGAGGATTTTCGAAACAATAACTGAAATCGACGCTTCTAGGATATTTTATCAAAAATATTGTTTTAAAATTAAAATTTTAAGACAAGAAATGCAACAGAAGGCGCCGACGGATTTGAGTTGTATTCTTTGGTGCAGATGTAATGAATGGCACGGTCGATTCAAAAACGGAGAAGTGGAGGTGAAAGAGGGGACTTAATTACCTTGTAGAATGGAAACAGATATTGGCGTGATGTTCTCGTTGCAGCGTGACGGAGACGCTAAAGGTTTTCGCGAAAAGTATAGCCCTCTTGCTAAAAACTCGCGCCGTAACTTATTTTAGATTGTTCACTAGACTTTGAAACCAGTGCGAGAACAGTTTTGTACCACTGAATTATGGAAATGAAAATAACGAAACGTACAGTATAGTCACAATGAAAATCTAAGATGTACAGGATAAATTTCCAATCAAAATTATACTCAAAATTATACACGTTAAAGACTAGCACCTGTGCGACATTACGTGTTCGCACCTGTGCGCAATTACGATTTTAAAGTCTAGCACCTGTGTGCAACGCCATTACAGCAAACCGCTACAATGACATTGTATGGTATGAAATTAAAGACCACGAATGCCGTCGCTTCTAATTGCCGTCGCTTAAAACTGGCACTTCCAATTCCACCTGCTACATCCAAAAGGAGTAATGTGCTGCACATCACTCCAATCGCCTGTTACGTACTCATGCTGATCTTCTTATCGCAATGTTCCCCACCAACCAACTCCCATCGGATCTTCCTGCGGCTCCAATCTCCACCAGCACCATCCAAATCCCATCGGATCTTCCTGTAAGCCATAGTTGGAGTGACACAGATTGGGAATTGGCCTATATTGATGTTTTTTCAGATAAACTTCCGACAATTGATGAGGTTGAGTGGTATTTTTGGAGTCTCAAAAAAAAACGAATCAATCTACATCACACATTAAATTTACTAAACGTCAACGAATTAAATTTTGTTGGTCCTTCTCTATTTGCGGCGATTGGAGTTTTTCTGAGTACGGACAAGCTATCGCCGAATCTAAAGCAAGGGCTATGGCCAGGTGTTCCCGCTGCAATGTTATTATAACTATGGATGAATTCTGTATTGAAAATCGCACTCTCAGTTCGATTTGTGCCCCATGCCTCCGAAAAACCACACCAATAACCGTTACTACCGTTCTATACATTATGAACATGGAAATTATATGTTTAGAGCCTGGTACTGTACTCATTGCTCTACAAATTGTTCGAGAAAATACAGATGTTGCACACCACTTAGACCTTCCCATCGAGGGAATTAGAACAAGAAAAAAAGTTACTCTACCCGGTCTCATAAAAAGCGAAGACCTTAACGTATGGGTGGACGGTCAGAAAAAGTTCCTCCAAGCGTTAAACTCAACCGATCCGTATACATATAAACGTAATGGAGACAATGCCAATGAAACTCGAAAAGATTATTATTGCAGTCAGAGGGCCGTTAAATTTGCCCAACCAGACGATATCCATAACAGAACACGGGTGAGATGAAGTAAAAAATTATTTAACTGTGGTGGTGGCATTTCGTTCTGCACAATGCATACAAAAAGTACAATTAGGATACATCGCAATTTTCACCACGATGTTTCTCATCAGGCTCCAGCCTGATGAGAAACTGGATTGTCACAAAAATCGAAAGATCGCATTAGAGAATTGAGCAAGTAAGACCTATCACAGTTACATATTCTTATTATTTTTCGAGCGTAAATTAATATGGTATATGTGTATTCCGATGTTTACAACACATGGATTGAGGCTATGTTCAGTCGCTTTTGGCTTGATGCAGATCCTATCAAGTTTCCTTGCATCTCGATAAAAGTACAGAGATAACCCTTATCCATAAACAGATAGAACATGTGGGAATAGCAATGGTGACGAGAATTGGACGGTACATATTCTCTACTTATAGAGTGGAAGCGGTACTTATTGACTCGACATATCAGACTAATAACCAAAAAATATAACTTTTTGCTTTGATTGTAAGCTGCATGGGTGTAGGATTTTCTTTAGAATATTTCTTTTTAGAAGCTGGCACTGAGGGTCTTAAGAAATCAAGACAGGAATCCTTGATGTTATTTTCGGAAAGTCTTCGGACCAATTTACATCAACTACGCCCCAGATTTTTCTTTACAGACAAAGAAGAAAGCCAGATACGTTCAATTACATCTGTTTTTAACATAACTCCATCGTTATGTTTGTGGCATATGAAGCGTGCCGTTCGAAGGAAATTTGGGGATGCTAGAAAAAAAGGCCTCAATACAATTAACAATTCAGATGAGAAAGCGCTTCTCAACATGGTTGACAACCACTACTTTAGCTCCACTGTATTTATGGATTCTACAGACATCGCTCTGCACGAGCGGGCCCGGTTATAGTTGAAATATCTTTTCTCGACAAGATTCCATGAATTTGAAATCAACCGATACCTAGAAGATAATTAGTATAGTAACAAATAAAAGATATTGGCAGTTATGGGGCCGTCTACATGACCAAAAGGTGGCAATTACTCGAACTACTATGAAAATAGAGGCCCATTCGTCTGTCCTGAAATGCCTGTATTTGCTTCCTTTAAATCGCCCACTTCTTGATCTGCTTGTCCACATAATTGATACGAGACTGTTAAGAATATTTTGGAATGATTACAATGCGATGTGTCATGGCCTGAAAAATCCCTTCTGGTGGAAAGCTTTTGTAAGGGGATGGGAAAATTGTAATGAAAAGCCACCAAATGGGACATACGTCCCATTGAAAGAAGATTTCATGTGTTCATGTGGAGCGTTGCTCCGCAGCCAGTATTTTCTCTGAAAACATCTAATATGCCACAAACCTTGTCCATTGTACCATTAAGTTAGATTGAACAGAGCACGACCATTTATGGTCACCGACATTCTCTCTACACGCGTGCGAGATGATATTGATGGAGAGGATAGCGGGCCAAGCAATACTC
This sequence comes from Odonthalia washingtoniensis, assembly GCA_032358235.1. Taxonomy (NCBI): domain Eukaryota; phylum Rhodophyta; class Florideophyceae; order Ceramiales; family Rhodomelaceae; genus Odonthalia; species Odonthalia washingtoniensis. Next base: position 10,495 of record JAULBU010012613.1, on the reverse strand, counting down.
CGCAAACTATAGGCCTACATTCGTTGAATTTACCGATAATCGGACCAAAATCTGAACTAGATGAACAATCTGATAGTGGACACATTGGTCAAGGAGTTTTAGATCTTGCAGCATGGTTTCACAGACCAGTCACATCTCTGAAAGATTCTCAAAATGGGCGAAAACAGCTCCAATTTCTAGAACTGAACGTTCTTCCAAGATTGGAGTGTTTTCAGTATAATGGAGACAAATGTTTGGGCTCCAGTCGAGTGCAAAAAACATGGGGATGCAGGGACACTCTACTCCTTCCTTGAAAAAAGTAAAAGTTAACTATAAATAAAAATTAATAACTAAAAGTTAAAAATTAGAAATTAAAAAACTAAAAACTAGAAATTAGAAATTAGAAATTAGAAATTAATAATTAATAATTAATAATTAATAATTAATAATTAATAATTAATAATTAGAAATTAATAATTAGAAATTAAAAAAATTTTGATATATTTTATTTATAAAAGGAATAAAGATAAAGGAAGATAGATAAAGAAAAAAGACGAAATGTAAATGCTCCCTCTGCCAGGAATGCAACAACTCTGGGTTTCATCCGTCAAGATATGGGAATTTCCCCAAATCAAAAGAGATGATGCCAATACTAACAACTTCACAAGTATGCCAATAGTAAGAAAGAGACAAACGAAACAGCTCCCACCTATTCACTACTTATTCCATTTCAGAAACCATAAAAGTAGTCGTATGTTCGAATCTCAGCGCAGAACGAAGGTAGAATGATGGATAGAGCTTAAAGGGAATAGAACATAAATGACGTCTGTGGCAGTACCGTGCCTTTTGGCCATCCATATGGAATAAGTTTATTGTTTGACGGATGAACCATGAACGCGGATTGGAATTGTGTGATCGGAAGTGTGTGATCGGGGTTTAGAGTGAATGACGTTGATTATTTGAAGGAAGCACCATGAACGAGGATTGAAAGTGTGTTCTAGGGGTTGAAATTGAAGGACGGCGGACTGACTAGACTCTAGTCGGCGTTACTTTTTGACGGAGGGATGAGGAGTGTCTGTTAGAAATGTGACGGAAGAACCATGAACGGGGATTGGAAGTGTGTGATCGGGGTTGAAATTGAAGTATTTATGATGGAGGGACAGGGAGTTTCTGTTAGAATTGAACGTGGATTAAAAATCGCAGAGTCTTCATGATTTATACTCATATTTCTCCATAGCAGAGCACCAGAAAAGAAAAGCTGGAAAAGCAGAACACCGAAGTGGTGCTGGGATTAATCAAACTTGGGAAAGTGCCAGGAGTTTTGTAAACACATCACGAATGGTACGTTGGTTGAGCAAGTCCAAAACAATATTACGATAATTTTAAAATTTTGAAGACAGCGTGAGGTAATCATAATAAATTGGAACAATAAAGGGTTTTGGTAGGCTTATTTCACTAGTTTTGGACTAGAGAAAATGACAAATCTTGCACCGTTTTTTTTGTCATTTCCAGTTCGTTATTTTCGGATTTTTAATTTTGGCAGAGCCATTTCATTTCATAAATGACAAATTTTACAACGTTTATTATCCTTTTAAGGAACATCAGAATTATTGAAAATTACTGTAAAATAGTACTGGACGTTTGTATTTACCTGAGTTCCTTCCTTTTTTTCGTAAACCGAAAACCGAAAAGTACCTACTACCTTGATGTTGAAGGATGAACCAAAAAGATTTCGCCATTGGAAACGTCAAAACTGCACAACATTTAACAATAAAGCTACATAAATTTCTTTGCAATGGCAGAAAAGGCCAAAGAATTTTGCTTCCTTTCCTCTATCCCAGCCCTTCTCTCCTCCTTTTTAATTCCAAATGGGCTCGATCCATTTTCAAACGCTCAGCACCTAATTGTAGACGTTGATTCTGAAGTTTTGCTAACCGTGCATCCGGTTCCTATAGAATTCTTTACCTTGCACCATCCCGTTCAAATATGTTTTGTTCCAAACTCAGACGATCCAGTTCCATTTTGAACCATTTGTTAGAATTTAATTGCTGTTGTCGGACTAGTGAATTTATCTTTTCATTATCATCTTCCTCGGAATATTCGGATGATATCCTTTTCCGAGAAGGAGGTGTTCACCGGTTTGATGTAGAAAGTTCGCCTCTACGATTCATTGAAAAATCCCATAGTGCTTCGCCACTGGCCCGTAGTCTGTCTTCCAAGCCCGTTCGGTAATCCCTCTACGCCCGCCTTTTTCGTCCATTTAGTCAACAGCTTGGATTAAATCGTCCAGTAGAATCTCTCTTTCACCTCTTGTTTTTATTATGCCACTCGCCGTTACATTCTGTGTAACAGCAAGTCGGTGATAAGCAATTATTTTCTTATAGCGGTCATTCATAGATTTCCAGTTTGGTGTAGTACCACCTTAAAAAGTATTCTGTGGAATAGATGCGAGAAAGAAATTCAATGCGTCGCAAAATTTTATTTTCGTCTCCCTGTGTCCGGCCAAATACGCATCATCACAAACAACACCCTTCAGAAGTAGTACATCCAGCGCATTTGAAAATCGCACTCGTTTTTGACATTTGTAGCAGTACTTTGTACTGATTAAACTTCTATATTTCTCGACACGTAGACGTCGCCATTACCACCCAATGCAATGCCATCCCAGTTCTGGGATGGTTGCGTCGTAAATTCACGATCGTCCTGCACCCCTGAGGAGCGCCTTGACCGACTGCGCCGTTTTGAATGTGCAGAACTGTAATGCCATGACTCCCCTGTCCGCTCCGCCCTTCCTGTCCGCCCGCCCTGCCTCCCATCTCCGTATTTCTGCACACTTTGTGGTTGTTTCTGTTCCATTGGTGTGATTGTTGCGATTTCCGATTGATTTCCCTAAATCCAGAAAACCAGGGCGGCAAAATTGAGTAGAAAAAATAATGTAGTTGCACGACGAGTCCTTCGAGGACTTGTAATTTTTTTTCGGAGAGTGCAACTTACTCTGATGTACATACAAAAGTTTATCCGCTATTGGCTTATTTCATTCCCTCATAAATATAATTATTTCCTAGTTTTTTGTTTTAATTTTGTAGTGGTTTCGCTTTGACTAAATCGTCTTTTTACTGAATTTACTTGTCAAGAAGTGGCTAGATTTTGCATTGTCAACCTTCACGCTCGTTTCTTGCACATGTCCTTTTACCAATTTCTTACTCACGTGAGCCTACCAAAACCCTCTAAATCAAATTTTGAAAGTAATGAAATATGAGATGTACGAGATGTATGTTGGGCTCACCATGGCTTGGACATCTCGAACCACCCCTGCACAAATAATACTTCCGTGTTTTCCATTTTTTTTGAACGTGTAACAGACACCCATTTCCGCACATATTAACGCGTCAAATTAGTTATTAATTCGCTGTGGAAAATGGATGAATTTCCATAAAAACACACGAAATTCTATGAATGCTATTGATCAGGTATTACTACGACATGTGAAAAGGCGGGAAGAGGTAATATATGATATATTGAAAGCTCGCCAAAATCACGTTATTTTCTGAAGAAGGTTCCAGCAAGTATGTGTATGGATGAAGGGACGTATGAGATCAAAAAAGGGGTGTTGAAGGCGTGCTCGTTGTACTGAAACGGATGATGGAGGATATGTGCGAAATGGGGTTCAATGGAAAAGTTGAATTTTTCGACAGTCTTCTTGTTGAAGTGAATGAAATTGAAACCCGATTTCAGAAAATTACTATGCGTTTGTTTTGCTGTACTAAAACGTCTACAGTTGAACGGCGCTATGTTCTATGCTGTGAATTATTCATCTTTTCTTTGAATAGAGATGAAGAAAGTATTGAATGGAAATGAAAAAGAACTGTATAGAGACTGGTGTGAGAGGAATACCGAAGATGAAGATAGTACAAAGCATGAGTTGAAAAGTTGCATGGAATCAAGTTAAAATCTGGACGAATGGACTAGTCCAGTGCATTTTTCTTAGCCAAATTCTAGGAATAGAGGTCTTTTGAGTCAATAGATACTAGGATATGAGCCGGTAGTACATAGAGATTCATTAGAGTTGCTTAAACGGTTCTAACTTTGGAAATTAGTTCAGAGGAAGTACTCAGCTCTGCAGATGTGGTTGATTTGACCCGGCGTGTAGATTTGTGGTATATTTACGATAGAGTGTCACATTACTTGTTGTCCTTGAGTAATTCGAAGCGTATATATGCAATTAAACTAAGTTGCCCTTGTTCAAACGTTCTTGCTGAATCATAAAGGATAATATCTGAGGGTATTATCTCAGTTATAACAATCGGCATATAGGACGATTTGGCTTTGGCAGGAAGTTTTGCGTCAGAGCCTGTTTATCTATATCATCTACCCGTATATATTCCCACCCCAAGTAATACTTTGCTTAGACGTCGCCATCTTTGGTTTTACATGATTACCTGCTCCTACTGAGTTAGGCTCATCACTCACCTGATTGGATACACGGTTTACCGCTTATTTCCTCGTATGTGAAACCTGCCTTGAAGTGTAATTTGAATGCCAGGTATGTCCACTGACGTGAGGAATCCTTCACGAAGAAAAGTATCTGTAAGATAAGTATCGTCAAGTTGGTTTTGTAGTGGAAACACTTTGTGACAAAGCTAACGAGGACAGTGATTTAGGATTTAATCTGATCATCGGTTAGTGCTTCTTATAACGTTAAAATTTTCCTTTTAGTCAAAATTGTTGCCTTCTTGTCACTGTTATTATATCCTCTAAGAATCATTATAGCACCATGGAAACTTTCAAAACTATTAGCCTTATTCGAAAAGTAATTTATCGCATTACCCGTCAACATTATCGGTACTCATTTCAAGTTTTCATCTCCGGAGGCTTCATACATAGTTGCAAATGTGATGAAGAATTTGATACCATTATCAAGAGCCTCATCCCAGTTTCCTGAACACTATATATTTCCCACGAAGTATCAAATATGACCATTTCTTCCCAAACTTTTCTTGTTCTCATACGTTTGATCCCATTTCTCTGGTTTGCGAAAATATGCCACGTATACTACAGCAATAAAAATCAATAGTAGTATAACTGTTTTGTCAAGACCATTATCCTTTTAGGAAACGGACTATGATATGAAATGATGTACATTTTCCGGAATATGGAAATAATTTCATTATTGCCATATTCCGGCTGTTTACGAGATTTGTCGCGATTTTGAATGGATATGTGAATTTATTGTCTGTTGCATGTACAGCGATGATGTTCATGAACATTCTGCTGTTTATTTCTTTTTTGGTTGTCTCTGCGGCTTCTTTTTCGGTCTTTTCCTTACATATTATTGCCCCGAGTTCTCATTGCCGTTGTGAGACGGTCCACCGGACGGTGAATTAGAGGCAGAAGTTGTTGTATTAGAGATCTAAGTCGGTGTCCCGGTATCACGGCAATTTATTCCTTTTAGATGTCATTTCTATATGTTGCATGGTGGTAGTTAAGGGGTTTCTTTGGACATATCAAATACATTCTTTTGTGGTGGAGGAAGTGACCCATGGTCTTGACTTCTCTTGCAACCCTCCATGGATCGAGTTGGTTGGTTACTACATCCATATGTCTTGTACATATGTGCTTTGACCTATATAAGATGTTGATCAGGGCTTGGATTTTTGGGAATATTCTGTCCTGTTCTACATAGACTCCACGATGAATTGAGGATGCTGTGCATTCCACTGCAGTATCATTTACCACGTTTTTATTGCGTGGGGTCTAAAATTCAACCACAGAGCTTCCTATTCCAGATTGATGTGCACAAATACGTCTAGCATTTTACCACTATAGTCTCAGATGTTTTATATGTGTTCGTATGTCTCCTGTGGGAAACATCTTTATGGAGCTGGTCCGGGTCGTCGGAGTGGTTGGGATAATTATTGTCGGCCTCTTCTTCGTATTATTTTAGCGTGGCTTGTTATGTTCCTGGGTAATCCGTTGTCCTATTTGGGGAATTAGGCTCCATGCCACCAGGATCCAATTTAGCGCGTTACGTTCAAATCTCCTCGTTCCGTATGGTGGTGATGTAGAATCTATGGAATTTATTCCTGTCCTCAAACTGAAATTTACCGGAATACCTGCTGAATTTTCAACCGGAATACGCTTTTGGGGATGCGAAACTCTCTGTCCTGCAATAGATTTATTCTTATTCATGTTGGTATTATTCCGCTGCGTCTTTGCATTTATTCGTATGGGAGGTTTGAATTGTCGAATATCCTGCTGGTCGGGGTTACCACATTTTCTTTGCATATCGTCAAAAAATTTCATCATTACTTGTAAAATATGACTGTCTTTCTTTCTCAATCTATGTGGGTGCAGCTAGTGATCTATTCCCTGATACACTTAAGTAACCGCACGGTGTATCGAACGAAGGCACGAAGTGTATCCTTGTAGATTCTAATTAGTTATTGATGGCAATAAGGCAGAATGAAGAAGCATGGGTTTAACTTTGCATATCGTGCTGGGATCAAGCAATCAGGGTGTGTGGTGGTCAGATTTATCTTTAGAATGCCACTTTTATCTCTAGGTGGAAATCTAGGAATTTGATCGCCTCCATGTACGCTACATGTTCAAGTTGTTCACACGTCGTTGGGTAATTTATATAAACCATTTCCCCTGTTCAAATTACTTTTACGACAATTTGAAGAGATATAAGAGTTTTCATAACAATGTGTACAGTATATGTTCCAGTTGTCAACACGTCGTTCGGCCATTCATAGAAACCGGTTCACCTGTTAAAATTACTGTTACGATAATTTGAAGAGGTGGCAGGGTTTTTATAACAATAATAATTTACGTACCTGTAATATATGTGAAATGTCTATTTAAGGAAAGCATTGCATAATTTTATGATAATTTTGTCTCCCTTCCTTTTCATGTCAAGCAATATTGTTTAGTTTTTCTCTTTCCCATCTCCAAGTGTGGAAAGGTAGGAAATCGTTTGCAATCTTGTGAAGGTTGGGTAGCAAAACATGACTTTCCGGCCCTTGTGAGATAGTAAAAGCTTATCTAGTTTTTCATATTTGGGTAGAATAACTTGTTGGAATGACTTATTTGATTTTGTTATTAGTTATTAGTTATTAGTTATTAGTTACAAGTTATTGGTTGTTAGTTGTTAGCTGTTATTTTTTCCCTTCCCCAAGTGAGAAAAGGTAGGAAATCGGTTGCTATCTTGTGAAAATTGGGTAGCAGAACATGAATTTCCGGCCATTGCGAGATCGTAAACGATTATGTAGTTTTTCAAATTTGGATAGAATTCGTTGTTGGAATGACTTGGTAGGTTTAGAAGTTAGTTTTTCCATTCGTCACTGGGGAAAGGAAAAAGATTTCTTACCTTTCCCCACTTGGAAAGTGTGGAAAGGGAGGAAACCGTTTGCGACGGTGTGGAGGTTCGGAAGCAAAAAATGACTTGCCGGCCCTTGCGAGGTCGTAAATACTGATCTAGTTTTTCATATTTGGGTAGAATGACTTGTGAGATTTAGATATTTGTGGTTAGATTTTCTCTTCGCCCAGTGTGGAAAGGTAAGAAATAGATTAGGATATAGTGTCACTGTGAAAGCGGAGGCACCTGTAGTACCAGTGATTTCGTTTTAACAGTAATCACCCCCTCACCTACTCATTCGTGATTGTTAGTAAAAATCATGTATGGGTAGGTGAGGGGAGTAATTTTTTCAAGCATTGTTTGTACAAACTGTCCATGTTTTCTTGTACTAATTGCATTGTCTGGTTGGTCACATCATAATGGAACCAACTGGCAGCTGGAAATCTTATATGCCATGCCAGCGACCGATATTACCCCACATTATGTGGGGTAATATCTGTAATTTATGATGAAATTCAAATGGAGTATTGAAATACATAATAAAAAAGAATAGTTCTGATAGATAAATGAAAATTCGGATTACGTACGTGTTCAGTAGATAGTACAAATTGAGATAATTTTCGGTGTTTTGACACTTGCTACTATCGCAAAAATATATTCTTACACTGGATGAGACATTAGAAGGTTAGAAGAAGATCCCATCTTCAAAGATATTTGTACGAAACATAAAGAAATGGGAAACATATATATAATTAGGATACTGTTACAAGTAATAATATGTATGTTATATTCTCAGCATGCCAGCCTATCATGGTACAAGTAATAATATGCATCATACATATCATTCATTGTACACGACAGGCTTTCATGGAATCGATATAGTATAGAAGAATCTTTTATATTAATTTATGTTATTAAATATCTGTGAAATTTGCATTAATGAAAAAATTGAAACAGAAAGTACTAATCGGCAACAAAATGATGAACATGATTAGAGACATAATCAAGAAAAAGCTCTACACCCCACTTGAAATAGTAACTAAAGCGCGAATCTCCAAAACCTGGTACGAAGATACTGTTGCATCAGTTTTAAACTTTCTATTCTGCTAAAAGAAGTAATTTGCAGTTCTTGGATTATGATTTCGGTCCACACGAGATGCTCTATCACCAGTCAGGTAGTTAAAACCATTTATGTACCTTGAAAAACACCATGGAGAAGCTACAATCCAAGCCTTATATTTTGAACCATCATCGGCTGTGAATACATGATCTAAATTGGCGGCGTATTTCAAGAACTGATATTTAGTTACTGACAAAAAACCATCACCATGTGTTTTCGTAAGAGAATTGCTCTCGGCGGTATTTCCGTAAACCAAGGTTTCATAGTAATGACTTATAATAAAACCTGTAGGAAGAGATTTTTCTGAGAAAAATTCCAAACAGTACTTGTCATGTTTGATAGTGGACTTCTTCATATACAAACCTAGAGCCCAGGCTTCATTTGAATACAGAGCTTCTCTTGGTATACCATCAAGGTTAGGCAACGTTTGTTGTTCATCTTGTTATCTCTAATGAAGATCGATACAACTTAAATGCTGTGAAAGACCACGAGGAATTCAAAAGTTGTTGGAATCGACATATTGAATGGAAATACTCTTCGTCTTTTTCCACCAGACTGAATGATGAGGCGGATGTGGTTGGTTGATAGTTAAGTTGATATGACTTTGGTAGTATTTCGAGGCAGTTAATGATATCGCATATATCATATGACTTACTCATCAATTTATTGCAGATCATTGTAACTATTTTTGAAGGTGAAACAGCGGCGAATTGTAACACTAATTACAAGGGATGTTTTTACAACTAATAGTGTGTACTCTACTCCATATGACGTTGGAATTTTGAAAAAATTAGATTTCAAGTTTGTTACGAAAATCCCAACTTCATGTGGAGGGAATGTTTTTACAACCATTAGTTTGTATTTTACTCCATATATACTAATATTGTCTATTTTTATGAGTATCATACACTTTGATACACACTATTACTAATAATGTGTATGTTTTGTTATATATATAAAATTAATACACACTACTAGTAATGGTGTGTATGTTACGTTACTGAGTGACATACACACTATTACTAAAAATGTGTATGCTTCTCGGTAGCATACACACTATTAGTTTATATGAAGCTTCCATATGAAGTCTCCATATGAACTTACAGAGTAATATACACACTATAATTACTGGGGTGTATTTTACTCAGTGGTAAACACATACCTGATAATGCTAATATATTACCAGGAAGGTTTGTATCAGCACTAAAATATACAATAGATGGAACCACATTCCATAAAGCACGAATGTTTATTGGTGGTCATAAAGACAAACTAAATAAATTCATGGTACATTCATCCTCAACACTTCCGCCGTCCTCCATTTTACTACTTTTAGCACTTGCAGCAATACATGGTTTTCCAGCCTGGACTTCCGATGTAACGCAAGTCTACTTGCAGTCAGCTATACATCTCGCACGCGACCTCTACCTTTATTCAGCCATATATGAACTACAACTTTCAAAAGACCATTGTATCCAAATTATTCAACTTCAATACGGATTAACAGAATCTGGAGACCTTTGGTTTCGCACTTTACGACACCATCATTCGGAAGAACTAAAAATGAAACAACTAAAATCTCACTCTTTATTACACCATCAACATGTCAATTCTAAACTCAACGGCCTCTCTGGGACCTACGTCGACGACATTCTACGTGCCGCTATCCCCTCATTTGAAAAGCAAACTCTCAAAAGTGAAAAGCGCTTATGAAGCCTCATTCAAAAATTCCATGTGACTTTTTAGCCATCAGACTCCAATTATCTTCTAGGGACTTCATCATACAAACTCAAAAATACTATCTACTTCAGCTTCAAATCATCAACAACGACGAATCCTTCGCTGAATTCAGATCGATGCGCATGCGATTGACTTGGCTCTCCGACAGCAGGACTGATTTTCTTCTAGAAATACCAAAATTGGCACTGGTAACAGAATATCTTTGTACTAGCTACTTTTATTACTCAACTTGACGGGGCTACAAATTATGCCGAACGATACCATATATCAATCTCTTTTTCAACCCTGGATTATTCTTC
>JAULBU010012602.1:0-22782 GCA_032358235.1 Odonthalia washingtoniensis | reverse complement strand
GTGGTGGTGGTGGTGTGAACAATGCACTAACGTCATCATCTGCTTCATCTGCTTCATCTTCATCTATGACTACTAGCACAGTAGCAGCTGAACATATGAGCAACAATAATGGATCGATGTACCAGCAAAACAGCAATACTAATACTTATACTAATAATTATAATAATAGTAATAATAATATCAGTAACAGTCCTGGTATGTGGCGAACACCTGCGAGATCACGAACACAGGCGCCATCTCATTTCCACTCGAACAGTAGGAACGGCGGCAGGCATTGTAATAATAATAATAATAATAATAATAATAATAATAATAACAATAATAATAACAATAATAATAATAATAATAATAATAACAGCAACCACAACAATAGCGGAGGTGAAGATTATGACGGGGGAGACGCTGAAGATCTGATGAAACATTTGGAATTGATTGGACCTGTACTTGAGGTGGTCCAACTACAGTATATCGACTGGCCGGACCAGGACGTTCCTGCGACACCGCGTACACTATTGGATCTGTGTCGAAGAGTGGATGACCTCTCAATCAAACAATGGGCGAAAACGAACGTACTCGGGCCGGCGATCGTACATTGCTCGGCTGGGGTGGGAAGGACTGGAACATTTATAGCGATTGACCGGACGCTGCGTAGACTGAGTGAGGCTTTCATCGGTGGTAGTAGTGAGGGGGTACCATGCAAGAAAGCTGTGCCGGTGTCTGTGGATGAGATTCGTGAACTGGTACGGAAAGTGAAAAGAGAACGTAGCAAAATGGTGCAAACTTCAGAGCAGTATCGATTCATTTACGTCGCTGTTCTCGAAGGTATGAAACTCGCTATTCAATTCAATCATCAACAGCAGCAACAACAGCAACACAATCAAAGACCTGAAGATGAGGATGAAGCTCATGGTCATGGTCATGCACGGCTAAGCAACGGACACTGTGGTGGCAACAGCAGTAAAGATTGGGGGGCGGCGGAAGGTACAGGATGATGAAATGTATACACAAATATATAAAATATATATATATGTGTTTGTTTCATCACAAAAAAAAATTTTTTTGCTAAAAAGCCTTTTTTTTTTTCTCTTCAAACACACGTCGTTCGTCCCCGTTTCTTCTTTTCATAAATTACGAATGGAAATGAAGAAAGATGTGTTGTGTTGTGCTATGATTTTTGAGTTTTAATATTATTATTATGAAGGGGACGGCAGCGGAGAGGGCAACGCGCAATTACGAAAATCACACCCACACACAAAGTCAGTCAGTCAGTCGTCCCTTCCACATTATGGCTTGTGGCTTGCAATCACACCTCACTGCGCAGCGTTCGAAACGTGTACCATTGACACGTGTCGATTATGGTTTATGGTTTGCAAGTAAGTAAAGCAAGTCGAAGCAGGGGCGGCAACAACTTTCTGAATGAATCGCAAACATCATTCATCCCGTTCCAGCCTGGGTTCGTTGATTACATGTATGCACACCTCTAAAAATCGTTTAGTTGAAACTTTGCAACGTCGTTGTTGTTGCACGCCATGACACTGTAAATATTGTCATTTGTGTATAAATTTTTGTGACATAACTAGATCAGCAAAGGTGATGTCAACGTGAATTGAGAAGTGAGAAGTTGGAAGTTGAACAGAAGAGAAATGTATGCGCAAGCAAAAATATATTTTCTAAAAATAAAAAGAATACATTGGTATGGTAAAATGAAATAGAAAATAAATAATGTTGCTTTTAAGATGCTTCGTCGATGGTGGTGCTGTAATTTTATATTGTATAATTGTATATTTTTGTTATGTTATGTTGAAAAAGTGTCAATGGAGTTCTTCGTAGGCAAAACGCGATCACAAACGTCGTTAAAAAAAAATAAGGAGGAGACGGGAAAAAGTCTGTTGTTGTTTTGTGTTGACACATGGCAACGATGTTGTTGTTGTATTTGACTTGTGTGCCGCCGCCGTTCGGGTCTATCCATGTACAGTTAAAAAATGTTTATAAAAATAAACAGATAACGGACTCAACCAAACATACTAACTGTACATTACAAAATATTATTCTTTGATTTTTACAAATAAATTAATTACCTTACAGTACAACATATTCAGCAATACTTTTGAGAATACCAACCGTTCGGTAATTTATTCGGTAATTTATTCGATCATCGTCATCTCAAGTCGTTAGTTTAGTTTATTTAGTCTCTTACTGGTGAATTGAAGATTCAGAGATTCGATTGAACAATGGGAAGCGAAAATTCGGTAGAATAGCCATCCTACCGAATCGGCTTTTCGCTAACAAACGACATTACAGTTCGAATTTTTTTGTCTGAACTTTACACATGAACGGGAAGACGACGGCGGCGCATGCAGTGGGAAGAAATAACTTTGGGAGGCAGGCTTCAACGAAGCAAGAAGAAGCATCCTCCGGAAGACGTAGGGAGTGGACGGTTCTGGACGAAAGCCTGAACCTCGCGTTCATGAAGATCGTTCACGCTCATGGTGCACATGTTGCGGGATACGATGATTCTATGATTTATTTCTCAAAACTAGCTGCCTCCCTCAATGACAGCAACTTGCTTCCGTGGATGACGGACGTGAAGCATTGCTGGAATAGCTTTAGATTATGAACAAACTCATTTAATAGAGATAACGCGAGGGAAGAGCGAACGTCGGCGATTGATGAAGAGTTTGGACAATATCAGCAAATCTGCAGCGACATTTCTGCAGAAATGAAGGTCGTAAAAAGAGCGCGCGATGAAGAAAAAAGGATGCCGAGGGAGCATGAGGACGGATTTAATGAAGCTGGGGGAGGGAATTAGACAGTATGCCATGGAACCTAGTTCCAAACGTAATACCAGCGAATCTGATTCTGCATTGCTTGACGAAACAGAGTCAAAAACGCCTCAAAAAAAATCTCGAAAGAGGGATGGTGGTGATGAAATGGGTCGTGTGATAGGGGCACTGGGGGGAGCTGGAAAGCAAAGGACGGTAATAGAGAAAGGGATGGGCAAAATGGATGACGACAGGTTCACTTTGGAGGGTCAGAGGTTTGAATTTGAGAATAAACTCAAAACAAGAAAGTACTCATTAGATGAACGACGAATTAATCTTGATGAATGAAGCCTCAAAATTGAGGCAAAGTGCGAGGATTCGGCGTCGGGTGAGCGGGAAGGAATGTTATCGGTTCAACAAGAAATGTTGTATTTGATCAGGGAGATGCGCAAGAAAAGAATTTTCCAGTTTGTGAACCGTAGAGACGTGTCCTAAAGTTCCATAGTAATGCAGCTGCTATGTAAAATAAAGCAAAAGGTGTGATTGGTAAACAATCATTACGAGGCATGTAAAGGTATGTGAGGTACTTCTTCACGTCTTTATATTCCAATTCCACTGAAACTCTAAGTTTCGACATTGATTTATTAAAATCCATTTGTTCTGGTGAGAGATTGGCTCCTTGAAACCTATTTGTATGTATGGTCCAAGAAAGTATGCAGGATCCTCGTAAATATAATGTTGTACAGTTGCAATAACCATTGCCCTCTGAAGATCAGCTCCAATCCCTGATCTTCGAAAAAGGATCATATCGTGCCTCTTTCCCTCCACAGGGCCTGAAATATGTAGTATAAGTCCGTCAGGTGTTGTAACAGTGTGAATTTTAATTTAATTTTTGAGTTTATGAACATTATATGTGGCACGTTGTCCCCTCCTCTTCGGTTTGGTTATAAATAAATTTGCGCCGTCTATAAAGTCAACGAACTTATCAAGTGGGACGCTGCACTTTTCAATGGCAGTGGAATATATGTCGGCGCGATCATGCAAAAAATTGTCTCTAAACGTACAGATTAAATTGTTGAAGCAGTTGTAGAAGTATTCAACAACTTCATAGACAATTTTACAAAGTACACTTGTGTGTAAGTAGATTTCTTTTTCCAGATCCGTCCATCTGCACACTGTGCTGAGTCTACGGCACATGAGAAAGAAAGATGTAATTTGATTTGTGCGGTAGCGGTGAAGTTTCTTCTTGTTCATGCCCTCTGGCCATGGTATTATGTCGTTCATCATAAGTATTTCCTTTTACCGAAATCGGAATTTGATGAGACATTGCTCATCGCTGTATGATTCAAGGTCAAACGACTTGCATTGCATATTTATTTTTCGTTCAGTTAATAACACCTGCCCCACCAGCGCATGTTTTAGTGTGCGCATAAAATACACCGTAAAATGCACAGACAGGGAAGACATTCTAGACAGTGTCATAAGTATCACGGACTTCACAGCATCAATTTGGTGCTTTGTTTTTGTCTGATCACGGATACACATGTTTGTGGTTCGTCGTTCGTTGTGCGTGGTATTATGTGTTCAAATTTATACTCATAAATAAATAAAGGGTTTTCTACTTGTTTGTTCGTAGTTCGTTGTACGCTGGATTGTGTGTTCACACTCATAAATAAATAAAGGGGTTTGGTTATGTTTTCGGTTTGTCGTTCGTTGTGCGCGGGAGTGTGCGTTCACAGTCATATACAAATGGAGTTTTCGTCGACTGTTGTGCGCAGGAGTGTTTGTTCACAATCGTAAATACAAAAAGGGTTTTCGTCGTCAGTTGAAGGTCCATCGTCCGTTGTGCTCGCCGTGTTTGCGGTTCGTCGTTTTTCGTCGTCCGTTGAAGGGCATGTGTGTTCAAAGTCATAAAACAAACTTTTTCATTTTTTTAGTTGCTCTTGAACTACTGTACAATTGAGGCAACATTGTCACATCGACGCGTTTAGGTCATTGTTGCCTCGTACAGAAGAAATAATAACATTTTTTCTGCCAAAACAAAAAAAGGGCTCGGTACAATTTCGGTTGGTGTAATCTACCGAAAAGCCCACCGTTCGGTGTTTGAAAAATCCCTCTAGTGAATCCTTTATTTTTGTGAAGTTTCGAAGAGAAATGTGTGTCAACGGGTGCAGAAAGAAACCATGTGAGGAAGAGGGAAAAAAGAAAATACATTAACATCTTAAAAAAAAATTAATGACTGTGTAAAGCTGGGACTGGGGCACCATCAAAGTGATTCTTGTGCCCCTTGACTATTTCTTTTAAATGGGGGAATAGTTGTTCTACGCTACATTTTCCATTCAGATCTAATGACAGTCCACATCTGATCATGGCCTTTCTAGCGTATGAAAGGCCATTTTGATCTGTCATTTGATCAACGTCTCCAACAATTTGACATGCGAGTTGTAAAAGAGTAGCGTTTACCAGCATTGGGAAGCTTCCCAGAATTTAAACCGTCAATCCATTGAAGACTTGCAAGGAGTTCTGCCTTTTTAATATCCCATAACTGGCACCACCTGTCCTTAATCTTATGTATACGAAGCTGTCACACGGTTCATATAAATCCGTTGAGTTGGATGGCAAAAACTTGAGAGAAGTTTTAACATTCTTAAGTTGAGCATAGTGATCTTCAGTGATTTTACGATCCCCACAATTGTCCAGAAAGATTATACGCTCACGTCCATGCTGATCTTTAGAGATTGATATTGGCTCATTGAGCCATTGTAGAAATACATACTGATCCACATCCATCCTTTCGGCTATGTTCTGTAAGTTACACCTGGTATATCATCAGGTACATTAAAAATAGGATAGTTTATATGTTTGTTTTGAAATATAATTAAAGGTGGCTGAATTAATGCGTGTATACCACCAGTTATTCTAAAAAACATGGTCATACAATGACCACCTGAGACTACATCCGCATATTTAACCTCTTCATTACAAATAAAATCCAGTGTCTTTCCGTTATCGAAGTTAACAATGAAGTGTGTTTAGAAAATGTTTTCAACAAGCTCTTCATTTAATTCTCCACTATAAAATAATCTAAAAATACAGCCTAGGTGATAGGCAACCTCCTGTTCTATTTGATTCTTTTTTACTTGACTAACCATCAATTTACCTGTTTGACGACTGGGCACGATGTCATATCAATCCATAAAAAGTTTAATCCAACTATGATTTACTAAATTAATAATTGCTTTACCATTTTCGTTCTATTTTTCAATCATCTGTGTAAATAATTTACTACATTGTGAGAAACATCAACCAAGAGCCTCACCGAAAAGTTCATTCCAAGTTTACTCAACCTCTCAAACGATTCCTTTAAATTTTATTGAAAAATTAAATCCACATTTACTAAGCTTACGTCCTCTTCCTTTATCAACTCTTACTTTTACCATTTTCCTACCACATGTTGCTTCACCTGTTAAATTGCGTCACCTTTTCTTTTTTGTGACGCGATGCGCCAGAAAATCAATATCGTCATCAAATAATATTGCATCTCTTCTTTTCCACCAGGACATACATTTAGAAATGTTAGCATTTTCAGAAGATCCAAAACAATTTGGAAAGTTAGTAATAGTCCGCTTCATTAAACATTTCATTAAACTACCTTATCAATATCACCGACCATCCATCTAACAACCATCTTTCTTTTGCATTTCCTAACAACTTGTTGTACTTTCCGTTTTCTATTTACTGAAATAGAAGTTGCTCTTGATTCATTTGAGTTGAGTGAAGGTTGGGATTGCGATGAGTTAGGAAATTCATTTGTTGTTCATATTCACTTTGTTGATTACTAGGTTCGTTTTCAATATTGTTATTATCTTCATTGTCGTTATTATCGTTATTATTATTATTATCACTGCAATTTTTGTTATTATCTTTATGTTAAATATTGTTATTATTGTTATCATCGTCATTATCATCATGTAATGAATTTGATGATTGATTTAAAATTACCGACGGCAATTGAATTTTAGGATTTTATATTAATAATTGCTGAATGAAGAAGTTTTGTTGCTGTTGTTGTTGTAGAAGTTGTTGAATCAATTGATTTTGTTTGGTTTCCTTTTGTTGCCTCTTAAATATTCATTCTTCAATTGATTGAACGATTGGAGATGGACTGAATTATTTAATGTTAAGTAGGTTATGGGAGAACAATAAAATTTGTGGGAATGAAATTGAGATTGGTTTTTAGTAGAAAGAAGAACGAGAAAGATCCACAATAACTCCCATAAGTATTCATTCCGTGCTGTACCACGTTTGTTGAAAACGGTCAAAATCGTCGAACCATCTAAAGAAGGCAATGTTACTCTTTGAACAAATTGAAAAACAAACTCTTAAAAACGGTCAAAATTGTTTAACCACCCAACCAAAGGAAACAATGTTACTTGTCCCCCACCCGTCGAACAAACTGAAAACGGTCAAATTTGTCAAACCGTCCGAGAGGAGGCAATGTTACCGTTTCCATTGACAAATTGCTTTTTGAGATTTAACGTTCGCTGTATTTGTCAGTTGCAGTGTAAACAATAATTTTCTGTAAATTAAATGATTGAAATTTTGGAGATTAAGTGAAACTATTTTAGTCGAGATTAATTTATTTCACTTAAATTATTATTATTTTCAATCAATTAGATTAACTGCGGGAATAGACTCAGTCAAATTGACGATTTCCAGTATTATATTTAATGATGATATTAGTCTAAGTGAGACTAAATAAACTAATCGGTGTACGTACTACAGAACGTTCGATATTTTGAGTGAAATACCGAAAATAGATTTCCACCCTGATTTGTAACAGTTAAAGTCCCAGTAACATGAAATGATTTCAGAATTCGTTTTTTTGCATAACAATCTAAATCACCCAACCGTCCGCTCAACAGACGATAGAACCCCTTCCACCACACTTCAATTTTTATGATCGTTTACCACAACTTGTGATAAACGAAGATGCGCAAAGATCTGCACTTAAAGAGTAGGTATTTGTGCATCTTCGCAAGTAACTTCCATCCGCACCGGACACCAATAATTATTATCACTGCTATGTGCAAAAATTAGATTGTCAATAATCCCAACCAACGTTGCCAATAACTCTACAGAGAATAACAAGAACCGACCCCTCCCATTAATAGTAAATGGAAATGCGGAAACTATTCAAATACGGCGTTTATGGGCGTCGTCTGTACCTACAGAAGGGCAATTGCCGCTCATCAAAAGAAGTTCAAGCACACGCGGTGCATGTTCCAAACTATGGTGATACCAATGATATTATTAGGAAACATGGCCGCGTCACTAAATCGGAACAGATTACTTCCATGGAAAACTGATGCCAAACACTGCTTCCATGGATTAGATCTATTAATAAGTCAGTAACGAAGAACAGACAAGGAGAAGACAATTTTGTCTGGAGTTGGGGAGGAATTTTTAGATTTTGACAAACTTCGTGCAGATCTGGCGGAAGAAATGGATGAATTTAAGGAAGAATGTGAGGCTGGGAGAGACAGCGTGCTAACGAGGGAGCTAAATTTGGTGGAAGCAGGTGTAAATGTGCGCCTTAATGCGATGAAAGTACGCTCATCCCGCGATATTGTGTTGTGTCAGAGTCTGCAGATGGTGAAAGTTATTCTGGTATATTAAGGGATACTACGCCGACGAAGAAAACGAATGTTTCCAGTAGTAATGAAATGCGTGAAATAATCTCTCTGGAGTGTGCGGAGAATAAGAGGATTGTAATAGAAGAGCTACATGATCATAGAGACGGTGAACGAATTCGTATTGAGTCGGAGAAGTTTGAGTTTGAGAAAAATTGATAACAAAAAGAGACACTGAGAAAGTACGAATTGAATCAGAGAGATTTCAGTTTGAGAAGACTATATGCAGGCTAGTCATATAAAATTCTAGGGAAAGAGATTAGAATTGGTGGAAAGCGTCTAAATATAGAAAAGCAGCGTGTAGAGCAAAAATTAAACGATCGAAATTCAATGCTCAATATTCAGAGGGAAAAACTACTTGAAAATTTTCAAAGAGACCAGGATCAGACTCCGGAACGGATTGGGATGATAAAACTACAAAAACATTTCTTCAGACTTTACATGAGCTAAAAAAATAAATTCAATCAAGCTAAACAATATTCCTCGACTGTCGGTGGCGCACATTAAAAGAACTGGATCGTTTGAGAGCCATAAAAGCATTCCATAAAGTTCCAAAGAAATGCAGAAATATAGTAATGTAATACAACTGGCGATATAACAGTAACCATTTTTCTTGAGAAGTCTACATGAGTGAAATACTTTTGTATGTCTTTAAATTCCCATTATACAGAATTGTGCGGTCCGTTTATTTCCCTAATAAAATTTCCCTGCTATGCAGTTAAAGCAGCTCACTTATATCCAATTTGTAGATAAGGTCACAGATCATACCCACCGTCGCCGTAAATATAATACTGAAGACCCCCAATTGTAAATGCTCTTTCCATATCGCTCTCAATACTAGACATTCTGAAAAATGTCATATCATGTCGTATTGCCTCTTAACGGCCCTGCCAAGTGAAACATGAGACCATCAGGGAGGCTCACATCCTGAAATTTTACAGCATTTTTTCATTTATGCCCAGAGTATGAAGCCCGTTGTTGAAGACCTTTCGGACCAGAAATGTAAATGTTTGTTGGGTCTATGAATCCAACGAATTTTTCATATGGCGAACCACTGTCGGCAATAGCCTGTGCATATATATATGTGTTTGAATGTAGTCTACCGTCCTTAAATATATTAACTAGGTGTCCTTACTTCTTGTAGAAAACCTCTAAGCACTCATGGAAGATCTCGTTCAACACCCCATCGACCCGTCCGAACTCAAGCTCCGGTGTGCTCCACCTATTCACAGTGCCAAGACGGCAACACATAGTGAAAAATGAAAAAAAAAACATGTCTTGTATCGCCGTCTTTCGGTTGTATTTTTCTCATCAGTCCATTCAACAAGTCACTCAATTCGGTAGATATCCAACTTTTTAAATCTGAACTTCCCCAGGAATTCCAGATCTGTACACTATTCAAGGTAAAATGTTTTTATTCTAATGTCGTTGCAGCGGTCAGTTATCAGAGACATTTCAGCCATTTAGTGTTATAAACCTCGCAGAAACTGCGAAAGCGAGGCCGCTGGATCACCAACACCTTGTGCCCATGAAGTCAGAGTTGTATTATTAACTGCTCGTCTTTGATGCATGCTGTAGGTAGTGTTTTGAATCCGCATTGTGATTTTTAAAGCACATTTGTTGATAATTTGGGTCAGCGCCGTCCGTCGCAAGTGCCACTTTAGATCCAGTTCCTATGAATCCTGTCATGAATTTATTCTCTGCTTCCCTTGTACATGAATTTCTGTTGTTTCAATTTGAATTGACACTGCAAGGACCAGTGACAGAACAAAAATACAGAAATCAGAAATGACCAAATTACAATTTTTGCTTTTTCGGTAAATTTTATTCGGAAAATTTTATTCTCGAATAAATTACGGAACGATGTTTGCCAAAATCCACTATTAAATGCATATTACTGTAGCGTAGAAATTATCATGTTCATTTTAATTACAGATTAACATCATTTCCTTTTTTTTCTTTTTCTTCTGGAACCAAACTGGTCCTCATTATTCGAATTCAATGCTCCAAAATAATTACTTCATAAGATGCCCAGCTAAAATATTCTCATTCTTGATTTTCGTGAACGCATCGGCTACATTATTTGCGCATTTACAAATACGGTTCTAGGAAGTGCCTGCTTTGCTTTCGTCAACAATATCGAATAATGATAAACTACCTGTAATCATAGTTATAGATATGGGCAGATTTTTGATACATTCTAGATAAATTTAATGGAGTAAGCCATATCGAATACAATCAGCAAATACCATGTTATCACTACCTAATTATTCACATCGATCTTTTTATGTTTTCACTTATAGGAAGCGCAATATAGTGGCTTCCATATCTTATAGTTTTCTGTGAAAAGTATTATTTATCCAAGCTGTGAAGATCTATCGTAATTAGAAGAAAATAGAGCATCAGAATAAACATATAAATTAAGACTATTCGTATTTAACTTGGAATATTTCAATCATTTCTATCTAGTGTTATCAGGATTCTTAATGATTTCGACCATGTCATTTTTGAACTTCTCTGTGCATTATAGTAAAAATGCTCTTCAGGAAATTGAGATAAAAAAGTAACTTCGCAAGCTATATTCGCTCTGTTTTGTATAGTCCATGACAATGTTTCTATTGTAGATACAAATATTTTATAGTCTGCATGTTTTGTAATAATTTATTGCGACCAAGGTATTGTTTCTGGTGATTATATATGCTTTCATCTTTATCAACTTCAATTTGAACACCTCTGAATTTTATGTTGTCCCAGTACGAGATCTCAGATAGCTGGAGCCCATAGAATCGTCTAGCTTCATCATGAATGAGTTTATGGAAATAGCATATCTTTTGTTGTTGATCAAGATCATAGTCGATAGATAAATCAATGTAATTACCTATATATGCACCAATATATGTGTAACCGATCACATGAAAAACGTAAAATGGCTTTTCCCGTACTTTCGAAATACGGGCAAAATGATTTTTTAAAGTGCCATGAAGGGGGAAATCTTCTTTTAGTAAAATTTGAGCCGGTTACAACAGTCAAATTTGTTTTTAATTATTTCAGACCAATCGGAAGGTATATGCACATTACAGTAATTATATCTTGATGAACTGTAATATTTTGAACTACTCCGGAATTTGGTGTGGTGAACAAATTAAAAATTTCGCAAATCATAATGCACAATTAAAAAAAAACCCAAAAAGAGAAACTATGAGACAACCGCTTCAGAATCCCAATTATCACCAATCGCAAAGAACGCATCCAAGAAAAGGACGTTTCCTGTGTAGAATCGATCAAAAACTTCCTTAACTAAATACGAGCGTCGATCACGTTCAAGTATGTAAGGAACATCTTGAAGAGGGATGGGAACGATGGATGCAGTTGCACGTGTGAGCGCAATATTGACTGCCACCAGAACATCCTGTGGAGAGGAAGTTCCCTTCAGTAGTCTATGGGAATTCCATACATCTGTTTTTGGAACTCTTTGCACCTTCAAAAATCCAGGACAAGACGATTAAATCCGAAATACATGATATTTTGATATCTTAAAGTTTTTCGGTATTGAAAAGAACTCTGATAATATATTTTTCCAATTCAACCACAGAACTCTCGAAGCTGTCACAACTTCATTACTTTGGGAGCTTTCATCTATGAGACGAATCATGCCTTTTGGCGCCAATACATCAGTACGTTTTAGAAATCTTTTAACGTGACCAAAGGCTGCATCACATGCATTTTTCGTATGGCCTGCTACTAAGAATCTAAGGTTACTTATTCTTTCTAATCCTCTAATTACTATCCATAAAAAGTAGAAAAGCATAAACTGATTATTGTTCTGACCTGGACAATTATCAGCATCTAAGTTCAAAATATCTGATGTAGTAATCCCCACGGAACGGTGTTGTTGAATTATAAAGTGAAGCATAGAAGCTACTTCGTTGGCAGTCTTGGAAGATGGCCAACGGCCCTCTGGAAGACCAAACACAAATGTTTTGTTTGCATTACTTGATGTTACAGCGAATAAGTCAAATTGAAGACCAGATTTGAAATGAAACTGACCTGATTGCCGAAGTAAAGATGGTAATAAAATTTTCTCGGCGCAATCAAAAGTCAAGTGTAGTGGACCGAATGTAGATATTTTCGAAGTATCCTGTATACTTCTATACAGTTAAAACTAAATCAGTGCCTCTTTATGATGCGCCTCTCTCACACGCCATAGAGAATCTTTCGTATTCAAATATTTTGTCAACAAAAACCAATTTTTTAGTTTTTCACATGTGTCACAGAAGCCGCTTCCTACCTTGTAAATTTTTAAATAAGGAACATGGCTTTCCCAGACGTGAAAGAATTGATCTTTCGAAAGTTGGTCACTTAGTTCTAGTTTCGGTGTGATTGAATTTTCTAAAACTGCACCTAGAATAAATTTCCATTCTTTTAGTGTCACTGGGAAGCCAAAGAACAGGCGATTAATCAGAAGAACCACGAGCTGTAGGACAAATAAGTTCGTTGAGACTACCGTACGATTTAAGAAAAGAATAGCTGTCAAGCTTTGTACTAATAACTCCCCTTTCATCTTTTTACCAACATTTGTAGAGTAAATTTTCGGGTCTTGCTCACTAACGTCTAATGCGTGCCCATTTATAAGTTTTCATTGAGCTGCATAATAGTGCTGAAAGCGTAACGAAAAACCCTTTACCATTCAAACTATAAACTGTTGTTGCATAAACAAGATCTTCACTCTCACGACGATATATTTTGCGGGATTTGGAGTATCCAAAATACCACTCCAATAATTGATTTTCTTATCTGGGGGTGTGCTGATGCAAAAAAGGATGGAACGTACAAATTTGACGAGTTCTGTTTCGGGCATCTTCCTAAATTCCATTGCCATTTTAAATAATGTTTCACTATGGCAATATTCATGACATGAACACCTTACCATAGTGTTTTCATAATGTAAGAGTGTCCCGTCGTAATAAAAAGAGGACGTACCTGATTGTGTGCTACTATCAGTCTCGTCGACAAGACCGGCTGCCAACTCAGTAACTGCGTCATGTTCATCGAAGATGTCTTCTTCACATCACCTTTTGGTTGATGTTCTGGATGTTGTAAAACAGCTTCCTGAGTTTCGTCGACATCAAGATCACTATCCATTTAGGTGGTACGAACTAGTGCAAAGTATGGCACAGTGCAGAAATTAGGTTCTCTCACAATGCTTTAAAAAATTCGTCACATAAAAAAATCTTATTAAATTAAATTTAAATTTAATTAAAAAAGGTCATATCTCGGCAACGGTTACAAATTGATAATCATGATACGCCGACTGAATGAAATTAATTTTAAAATATCTCCTTATAGCAACGTTGTTATAATATTGCGTGGCTACGTCATAAACAAGCAAGACGACACCATTACAGCGATGCAAAAATCGACAGGTGTGCAAATTTGACATTTTACATTATTCATGTGATCGGTTACACATATTGTTCAAGATTTACTGTAAATTTGTCATCTTTCTAGGAACATATTGCAAAACTGCACAAGTTTGTGTTTGTGGCATTGGGAATCTTGCTGAGAGTTTGAAGAATAGTTGTTGTTCTTGTTTGAATTATCGTTAAAGTTGGGTGTTTTTGTACAACTGTCATACATTGACGTAATGTTAGTGATTGGTATACTGCTAATATTATATCTGCATCATCTGTCAGGAAGAAAAATGTAACTAACCAAGAGTTCCTAGTATTCTCTGGTTGGGAAGTGTATTAGATACCTCTAAGGAGAAAATTGGCTCTCATTATCCTCCAAATGGTTGTTGGTCCATGAAGTTTGCCTTTGTTATACAGGAATTTTATAGGAAGTTAGTCACACATCTGTTTAACACATATCTCTGTTATCATGTTTGTTTATTAAATCCTCAACAACTTATTTGCATTCAGTATGACTATCGATTACAAAATAGAAAGCTTTCAATTCTGTAATTATTACTTGGATACATGTCTCTGATTCCATTTTAAAAGTACCTCATGGAAATTTTGGTCGACCACGTGTTCGATACATGGTTGGAAGCGGAAAGAGTTGAAGATTTATTATATCAGATTTGTATTTAAATTTGATTAAATAAGTCAAGTTTTCTATTTAATTTACAATTCCAGTGTTGATGCTGATATTTGAAATCAAACCCTTCCAAAACTGAGAAAATTAAAAAGTAAAACTATTTTCAGTGCTTTGCAATAAACACACACGGCATACATCTGTTAAATCCAAAGCGTCTCGTCATATCAAATCTCAGTCCCTACTCAACATGACAGAAATGAACGACCTAAATGGATGCGAAAGTGACGATCGTGAAGATTTTAACGATGCTAGGGATAATAGTGAAGAAGGTGAGGATGAGGAAGGGTCTTTACTTAATTTTATTGAACATGAAAGTGAAATCATGCCTACTAATTCAACAAGCACTTACTCTAGTGTGCTCTTATCTTCAGAGGACTTCAAACTCAAAAAAGGAAGAACTCATTACGACAGACACATGGCGAGTTGTAAATACGAACCTTCTTGAAAACAGAAAGATCTGTTTGAACTTTCGAAGAGCTTTAGTCAAATGTCTGAAAAGCATCGAATATTTGCGATTAAATTAATGATGATATGTTTTTCTGTTCCACCCAGTGATACTAATGAACTTGACGAGTGGATTGGAATCAAAATCGTGAGAAAAACTTCGTATAAATGAAGATTCAGAACGGATTATTAAAAAGCATGCCATTAAGGGCGAAAGACTTTGTGTACATTCAATTGCAGCTATCGTGAAATGTTGAACAAACCTTTATCTATAGTTGGGAAGAAGGCTTTTGCTACAGAAAGGAATAGTTTTGATGATACACGTCTGTCGAAAAGGAGAAAACATAAATTTAGTGCTCAGTCTATGGTTGCTCTTCTTTTTTATAGAACATTATGCAAATTTAAATGCTCTTTCTTGTCCAACAGGTCGTGAATCTAGGAAGGATCAACCTGTGAAGTTATTTCCTAATCACTATACAACATCATTACTATATACAGAATATTCGACAAAATGGAGTGAATTAATGAATGGATTTATTTTAAATAGAAATTATACAGGTCAAACGCCTGCGGAACCATTAACTAAAAATTCGTTGTTGACGGTTTGGAACCAATACCTCCCAACTATTAAGATAATGAAAAATGGGTCTGAATTTTGTGACACCTGTGCAAAACTTAAACATCAAATAGAAATTTGTAGAAACACAACTAAAGATAGTTTACAAAAAACATTAGATGATCATAGAAAGGTTGCTAAATTGGAATATAAAATTTATAGAGAGCTTCAAAATAAAGTTCGCGTTGATCCAACATGTGGTATTAAGGATGTTGTAATGGATTTTGCTGAGAAAGTTTTACTTCACCAATTGGTCAAATAACCAGGTCAAATATATTTTACAACGTGAAAATTTGATCTCTTTGGAGTTGCTTCCAGCGATTTTAACAAACCTTTTACTTATGGTTTACCAGAAGGACATTGGCCTAATTCTAAAACTAGTAATGAGGTGGCATCTATGTTACACAACAGTCTTATACGATATGAATAAGAAAATTCACCATGTAAATAATCTAGAGATTTAGTTGTAAATGCAGGTAACTGCACAGGATAAAACAAAAATAGATTCCTTTTATGGTATCTGGCTTGGAGAGTAATTGCAGGTTATGAAAATACTCTTCTATTACATTTCCTTATAGCTGGACACACAAAGAATGGTTGTGATGGTGCATTTCGTTTAATAAAAATGGGAATTAAAAAGACTGATGTAAAAATACGTAAACAAATGATGAACACCATCAACGCAAGCTCTACATCTAATGAAATAGTTTGTTCAAAAACGTGCTATGGATCAAATGGAAGGACGTTTTAAAGCAATAGTTTCACATACCAAATAATTTATACATTAGAGTGTTTCATTTTTTTAAGTATGATGCATCTAATGTTGAAATGGTGTTTGTAAAAGAACTTTCATCAACGGTCAAATGGAAGAAATAATCTACTGAAAACAGAGGCAGAAGTTTAAGAGATTCGACAGACCAGTATTAGTTTATTTTTAAATCCCTCTTTTGTAGAAAAATGGGATCCATTGGATAAACTACCTTCACAGAATATGGAGAATAGGAAAGCTTACTTAAAGAAAGAGGTACTTGACCGCTATTATGTTGGAGATGAACAGTTTGCTAAGGAATACTTTGCAAACGGGTGAAATTGGAATCAGTAATAATTTTCATAAAGGTGTTGAAAAAATACATTAAACTTAATACTTCCTTTAGTGCCAGGGTACACTGTCGTGTCATTAATTCCAAAAAGCAATGATTGGATCATATCTTAGTGACCATTACATATATTCTAATTCTGATTTTTGGAACGAATCCCTCATAGACATTACGATAAACAATGTGTTTGTTAAGAACAATGTTTTTTTTATATATAGTGCGCTAAGAAAAGTTTTTTGTCATATCTCAGAACTAAAACATTGCCCTTAAATTGAAGTCCTTGGCCAATGGAAAAATTCCGATAGAGCAGCGGACTAATCAAACATTTTCAGAAGGGTGGCTAGATAATTTCAAGAGTCGATGGGGACTTCTTGTTTTTAAGTGGCACGGAAAAGCGGGAGATGCTGATTTTGAGAAGATTGAAGAAAAAGTGCCGAAAATTAGGGAAAAATTATTAGCATTTGTTCTAGAAGACATCTATAATTGCGATGAATATGGGCCATTATATAGCATGGCGACTGTTTGTACAACTGCATTAGAAAGGCTTCCCGGTCGTAAAAGGGCAAAGACAGAATTACGTTCATGCCCTGATGTAATGCTGATGGGTCAGAAAACATTTGAGGTCAGCTTATCGGAAGGGCTTTTAAACTGCGAGCCTTCAAGAAAAAATCAGGCGCTGATTTTGGTTTCGATTATCATGCCAATAAGAACGCTTGGATGGCGACAGTATTAGTTTTTGGATGGCTACAGAGGTTTTAGAATCATGTGCCACAAAATCCAGGCCGCAATGTTGTTTTATTTCTGGATAATTGTAGTGCCCATGGGACTGCAGAAAATGCCCACTCTGCAGAATGTGAAAATTATATTCCTGCCACCTAACTGTACATCAAAAGTTCAGCCTTTAGATGCTGAGATAATTGCAGCATTAAAGCTGCCCTATCGAAAATTACATATGTAACGGGCATTCGATAACATGTCAGAAGCTAAAAAATCTACAAAGTTGATGTGTTAACCGCTATGAGGTGCTTTGAAAAAGCATGGTTGACCTTACAGCGGACAGCATTTCCGACTGCTGGATGTACACAGGAATTATGGGCGGGTTGAAATCAGGAAAAGTGTGTCTGATGCAGGTATTACTGCGGAACTTGAGATAGAAGTTTCTAAGATAGTTCCGCAGGGCAGAAGGATGGACATTTCGGAGTTGCTATATCCTGCTGGCGAAGACGACTGTATACAGCAGGTGAATGATGAATAATAGTGGCTCTAATTGTGGAAGAGCATACTACTGCTGTCACTGATAGTGATGGGGAGAGTGATGAGTATATGGTGCCTCTTCCAGGTTGAAAAGAGCAACTTAGAGCTCTACCGATTGTGAAGTGCATTTCTGCATCTTCTGGAGGAAGTAATGCTGTATTTCTGTGCATTACTCATACGCAGAATGAAAAGAGCTGTTAGGATGGAAGCATGTAAAGACTCGATGCTCAGAACAATAGTTGATTTATAAAAATAAATATGAAACATTTTAACGATTGGCCAGGATTGCATAGTATGATAACCGTTTGATAACCGAAACCCCCGATAACTGGCACAAGATAGGGTCCACCAAACGATTCTACTTATCGTGATATGAATGTACCAGTTGTGTGTAGTTGTGTAACGTTATATTAAAAAACTCGGCAATGGAATGTCTCTTTGTTGAAAATCTTGAGGTGTTTTCAAATGCCACGATGTTAGGATGGTTGATGGAAACTTATGTAATATTTACGCGATTTACAATATACCATTTGAGTTGGACATCTACTTCTCTCCTGGTGTAGTGCTACCCGTAAGATACGTTGGCCCGTATTTCGTCAATTTTCTGTATTCGAGGTGTGATAGGGGCAGGTGGCAATTCTTGATTGGTATGTGGGGAGTTTGGTGTAGGGGATGATGGGGGGATTATTTGAATGTTGTGGTGAGCTTGATTTGATTTTGGGTGGGGGGTGTTGTCAGCTTGATTTATTTCTTGTGTATATGAGGATCTTGGGGTGTTGAGGGAAAAACAGAAATTACAATAAACACACTGTTCAGACCATCATTATTTTTGCAAAATTTAGATCTAATAATATTGGCGCAGTATGAATCGTAAACGCAAAGATGTACCTGTCTTTTTGAAAAACTAATTTTAAAATATTGAAATGAAACTTTTTGTTATTTAAATAATTTTGTTCTAAAAATGAACTTCTTTTTAGGGACTTACAACAGTCAATCAGTTATGTGTAGGTTTAATTGATAAATGATACTTAAAAAAGAAGTACAGTACAGGACGGTGTTAATTGGTGAAATTGTTAAAATTAAAATTAAAATTGAATTGTGGGTCTTACGTTTTGGTCATAACAGCAAACTATTTCGGCAACTGCATAGCAGCAAATAGAATGTTTTTTGACATCGTGCCTGAAGGTGTGCCGAAGAATTTCAAAACTACTATTTACGGCCTCATAGTGGGCCCTTACCCTAGAATGTAAGGTATGCTCGTTTGCAGGCACGATACTTGGAATGACACACTGTTCAGTTTTGTAAATTGAATCAGCAGTAACTCCTTCGTCACCCAATACGTGTTGAAGTCTTGTTCTGAAAATTACAGATAATTCATATCTCCACAACGAAATGGCTGGTTAACCAAGATTATGAAACCACTCCCACTTAGGCCAATTTCATAACGCACACATGGACCATTAAATATATGAGAATAACATTTGCTGTAAAATGGGCGGGGATTCCGTATGGCGCAATCAGTACCTTCTACAGAACTAAAACATTTTTGAAAAGAGGCTCGTCTTTCAAACGATCAAACCGATTAATCTATATTAAAATATGACGGTTAGAGAAATTGATATTCTAACCATATAAACGTAAAAGGTTTTATAAATATAGTTGGGTTTGAAAGAATTAAACGAAAGATTAAAAATACTTACAAAATGCAGATTCGAAGTTCTTTCAACAAAATGGCACACCCACTTTCTGTAAGTTTTCTCGTCACAACCAAAAATAAAAATAAAAGCTCCATTTCTCTCCACACTGTAATGTTTTAGAAAATGTAAAGCCCATAGTAAATGAACAAGTTTAGTGGTAGTGCTATCAACACTACTAGTGTTGTCAGAACTACCACTAAACTACAAAAATCATCTGAAATAGTATTCCAGGTGATTGCTATAGCATCAGGAGAAACTCCAAATATTGATCGGTGTCGGCGATTATACACTAGAGAAACATTGTTGCCAATGTCAAATTTTGATCCCGCTGCTGATAAACACGCAAATTTTGATACCTTCATTTGAACTGAAAATTTTAATTAAAACGTTTAAAATTTGACGAATGGAACTTTGAAACATTCGAACACTTAATTTACTTGTTCGAATGTTTGAAACTGTGCGAACATCATGTGCGTATAGTTTCCCAGAAGTAGAACTAAGGAAATTACGTCAGTAGACTCTGTTAAAAGTAGCGAACATACGTTATAGATATAAAATTTATCAACGTTATGTTATAAATTATTTAGTTACTGTAATAGTTTATGAATTGTTCGGCGAACTACTTTAACGAATATTGGAATATTCGTTACATTTTTGATATGACGAACAATCAAGATTTACTTAAAATTTTGGGAAAATGAATGATGGATTAATAAACATGAGGTTCTAAACTACCAATGTTCGGTAGTTGTTTATACTTATACTTTTACTTACCATTTAGGGGGCTGTTTGCTATTCAAAAAAATTCTGTTCGTCGATGTTCGGCTATGTTCGAACATATATTGCCCTTCTAGAAGCAGAACAGAGTTGTAACATTGGAATAGTATTCAAATATACAATATAAGTACTGTGGAATGGCCACTGTTTTTAATTAATTACTGCTTCTGATAATATACAGCTCTTTACCATTACTGCATCTATTATACAATGAGTCCAAAGCTTACATCAAAGTCCAAAGCTGTGCAAGTTCTGAAAAGAAAATTCGAGAATGGGGACATTCGTGGAGCTGATGACCGCAAAACAGTACATGACACGGATGATTCTTTTAAGGAACACAAATTAGATAATTTCCACACGTGCCTTAATCGAATGAAAAGTCAATATTTTGATACTGACAGCTATCCTTTCTTAAGATTATTTAATTGACGCTCTGACTGGACTACGTAAAAAATGTACAGAGGACATTTCTTCACCAAGTAAGAAGCATAGGATATCTAAGCAAAACTAAGATGACGATGGTTTTTGTGACGGTTCATTTAATTTGCCCAGAGCGTAAAACCACACATTTAGTCCGATATGTCTAATCATCGAATGATTCGAGAGGTAGGCGAGCGGTTTGTGTGACGTACCAAACTCCGGGGATCGAAAGGAATAGACAGAATAATGATGATGAGGAAGAAGATGATATGGTGCAGGGGGAACGAGATGTCATATATATCGATGATGACGGACGTTGCAGAAGATGAAGATGATATGTTAATCGGATGGAGCAGATGATAAAGATGATATGTTAATATAAAGATGATGATGACGGAACGATGATAAAGAATGGCGATATGTTAGTATAAACGATGAAGATGGAACGATGACAAAGAACGATGATATGCGAATATAAATGATGATGACGGGAACAATGATGAAGCAGATGATATGCTAAATTATAATTAATGATGATGAGAAAGATGATATAAAGATGATGATGACATGTTGGGATGACGGGAACGATAATATGAAGGAGATGATGATATGTTTGAGTAATGATATAGTTGAGTAGAAACAACGTTGATACGAATGAAGATCTACGATGTGAAGTGACGATGTAGTCTACGATAACGATGAGGATGTAGAATATGATAACGATGATGATGTAGAATATGATAACGATGATGCTGTTGAATTAATCACGATGACGATAACATGATGTTAAGGATGATAACGACGACGATAAGTCGATGATGGAAATGACGCATACGACTACTCTGTCGATGAATAATGTGAAAGAATTGATGTTGGTAATAATAACATCTTGTCGACGGCGACATGAAATGGCACAAGACAAACGGGGAGGTAAAAGCTGCGCGTAAAAGAAAAGCATAACAGGGATTAGACAGTGTCAAGAAACACAGTGCCATCGCAAACGCTGTACACCGCATTTATCAGGATGACAATGACACACTTATTCAGATAGCGTTTTCAGATAGGGAATGATTTTTTCTTCCAACACACACACTACAGTATCAGAACGGAATGATTCGAATCGTCCAGAGTTGAGAGACCGATAATTTCTCATTCACACGTTTCAAAAGGATTCTACGACACGTATATCTACATTCTACGACTCGTTTCGAATTGTACTTTACTTTGATATATATATATATATCATTCTCAGATTCCCAAAAGAGAGAAAACAAAAAGTTAGACATAAGTGAAAACCCAAAGAACCAATTCGAAGCCGAATCAGCGATCGCAACTAACCAGTCGATACAACCTGGAAATAGGAAACTCAATCCGCAACAAGCACTGAGTTGATTAACGTCAACGGCAGGAGCAACTCGATCCCCACACCTTACACGTGTACATCGATCAACCGGCTGCGATCCCAGAGCCGAGTGAGTCTATTAACGTAGCCTCCGACCAGGATGTCTGTATCGATATCAGGTATATCAGGACTAAGGTCAACCCCGCTATCCCATCGACTGCGGCAATAAACTAACCTCATTTATCTAACATTCTGACACTAATTTCCCCCACATTAATTGAATACAATAAACGTAGTGGTAGTCTTTTGGCTGCGGCCTGTTATTCGACAGGTCCATTACTCCACCGTCCACCATCTCAGACCTTAGAAACGTCGTCAATCAGCTACAAAAAACAGATCATTGTACAATACAATGACACCAACAACATCCCAAGTTTTCCCACACTACCATCGGCCACGTAGTTACACCCGAGGACGAGGATGTAAATTACAGCATAGAAACAAAGGCTTACAGTACAAGTGCTAACATCACGCAAACATTGGACAACCCTCTGACCACTAATTAAGTGAATGTCTCATGC
>JAULBU010012591.1:0-22789 GCA_032358235.1 Odonthalia washingtoniensis | reverse complement strand
ATTGGCAGTGTAGTTTTACTAATTTATTGCGGGTTAAGTTGACGCCGTATAGGAAGATGGGGTGTAGATGAATGTATAGATGACCCGAGGTACTGCGGAAGAGAGGTATAATCCAAAGATTGATGTAAGATATGACCTCAGTGTTTGGACTTGTTTTGAGTGTGCACCAAGAAAGCTTAAGACGAAAGTTGCCAATCATAAGCTTGTTTGCATCCAGTATATACAGGTAGATTAGGGCTGGGATGTTGGCTGTCACAACGTCGAGTGTAACTGGTATGCGATCAATCCCGAGTGGGTTGTCCAGATTGAAAGGAGCTTGGCCTATAGATGAATTTTGCATTTGAAAAACCAATGCGGAGTGGCGAGGGATTTAGTGGTTGGTCCTTCATTTTGAAGGTCTGCGAGAAGTGGTTGTAGGTTGAGAGGCCGATGATGACAGACCTTGGCGCGCCAGAGTCTTTGCAGAAACAAGGTTGGGATGAAGGAGTGGTTGTGGCCGTATTGTTGATTTCAATCGTGGTGCAGTCGATTAGGTTGGTGTCGGAGGACGATGGGGGCATGTTGAAATTTACAGAAAATTGTACATGCTTGATGTCTGGTCAGATGGTACGCAGTGAAAGGAGTGATGAATGAATTGAGTAAGGATGGGGTCTTCCTGATTTGGTTCGGGGGTGTAGTAGATGCAGGAATTTATTGAAGGTCAGGAAGTACTGGAGTTGTGTAAAATGTTAGATCATAGCTGTGGTCAAATTCTGAGATGAAATTAGAGGTTTGTCAGTCATTCTCTTCATTTTGGGTAGGAACAGTGAAGTTTCGCTAAAAACGTTGGCGACCAGTTTCCCCATGATTTGGGCTCAGTCATCGCCATCCGTGAGAATTTGATTAATGTAGGACCGGACGGATCATGATGTGCAGCGGTGGGCTGGTATCTACGGTACTAAGCCACACCAATGTCAGTAGGGGCGATGTTGTTTGTCATGGTGCATGGGTTGATTGGCGAAAGATGGAGATCGGTTCCCATTATTGTTGTGATTGGTGTAACTGTTTCTGGGTCCGGTATTGGTTTGGATGTTGTTATTTCGAAAGTTATTGTTGTAGTAGGTACGGTTGTTGTTGTGGAGGAAGATGTGCGATTGCGATTATAAGTTTTTTGTGCATATTGAACGTAGTTGTATTTTGTCGATGTAAACAACAGCTACAGTAGCGATTCGTGTGACAATTTGCACGAGGAGGGAGCAGATGAAGATGTAATGGTGATGGATGATGATGTAATGATGATGAAGATAACACGAATCATGATGAATAATGATGAGGAAGAAGATAATAATGATGATAATAATGATGACGAATGATGATGAAGAAGGATAACGATGAAGATGAAATGATGATGAATGAACATGAAAGATGATAATAACGATGATGAAGGAGGATAAGGATGAAGAGGTAATAATGATAAACAATGACGAAAGATGATAATAATGATGACTAATGATGATGATAAGGGGAAGTGACAAGATGGATTATTAAGAAAGGTAAGCAAGACGCAGGTATCGTCACATGAGGCATGGAGCATGAAAACCATGTATTCCCCGACGGGATAGGAAGTATGAAGAAAGAAGAAGGTGATAAATCCATGGATGAACGTGCGCGAAAAAAGCAGAAGAGGGTAAAACAAATAAAAGCTAAAACAGGGAAACCAGAGAAAACGACGTATAAGGGTAAGAATGTAATACGACAAGTAATACAGAACTACTGAATTGCGTCCATGTAGGTCACAAAACACGTGTGAAAACCCCCACGTCCTATACTAGATTAAGCTGATGTAGTTTACAGAACACATGTGCAAACCCCGCGTACTATACTCTTTGGTCAAAAACTTTCATTCCAGCCAAGCGAATAACTGCACTTCCCTGACAACTGCATCGCCAAAACGTGTACTTTAACACGTGCGATTTATTGCAAGAATTTGACGAAATCACTCTGAATTAGAATATTCAGCAATTAGCACGCACTAATTGCAGTATTCTAATACACGTGTCATATAATTAACCTCAACTCGGTATACAAACCGAGCTTGAGAAAGGACGAGGAAAAGAATAAACAAAACAGACATTAAAAAACAAACGGACGACAAACCAAAAGACCGCAACACAATAAACCAAATGGACGACTTGGAAACAGGAGGAGAGATCCAACCAGACGAAGCACGGGCTGACCAACAATCAGCTCTCGGAGCAAAAGAGGATCCCGCGCTTTACACGCGGGCTCGACCTCTACCGACTGCCAAGCCAGAGTTGGTGAGGTTACCTCGCGTACCATCAGATACAGACCCGCAAAATGATTTAGCCATCACAGGGTACTGCATCACTAACTGCACTCTTCACGACTGCGAAGAACGAACCATGAAAGCGGACCTAATAAAGAATCACCAGACCCCGGCATCGAAGACACGTAGAAGACCACCGAACCTTGACCCTGAAGTAGACTAGCGTTCATTGTGTAGAGTAGTCCCGGCTAAGACGGTTGAATTCGACAGTTTAAACTCTTTTGTAGACAAAGAGGATGAATCAGCAACAGCCGAAAAGAAACTCCAACAAGAATAGACAGAAACCACAAAAAATTGCTCCGACAAGTATATCTGCAAGACATCAAGGACTCTCGGAAACGACCCCACTAAGAATGGAAGGATCCTCTTCAAAATCCACCCAGCCTCAGCAAGAAGAACCCTAAACTTCTCGGTTACAATGAGAACCACCGCAATTAGAAAGAAATACCCGCAGATGCGAACAACGGCAACTACTAGTAGCACGATTCCCTCCTGGCCTTCTCCAATAATCACCGGGGAGATTCATGAGAAACCATATCCAATTGAGGCTGACGACCTCGAACCGATAAGCGAAGGAGCTACAACATTGGAGAAAGAAGAATAAGCATGCAAGCTGAAAAACTATTGCGACGAGCTGTTTTAGGTTCTTGTGGACACAGGAATCGAAGGAGAGTCACTATGGCTGAACTTCATTACATCCTTCAGGCCCCATAGGATAAAAACACTGGGAAGGAAGACTCTGGTAAGGTGGGCAGGACTCCTATTAAATCAAGGAGTATTCGTTGAGAAGGGAAGGCGAACCTCAAAGTCGTAGGAATTAATCGATGTTCTTACCTCGATCACCTCGTCGCCCCGTTATCACATCCTGATAAGATGAAAAAGAAGAAAGAGGACGAGAAAAATAACGGCCAGGAACACAAAGGCAGCTTCATCCACCCTGAGAGGAGAAACCTCTTCCGGAGGGACGGCCCCGACCGAGAAGACAAAAGAGCTCCAATCAAGATCCCATCTATCATAGCCGCCAGAGTTTCCATGGGAAAAGGGAGGATAAGAAAAAAAGGTTGTACAGCAACCAAAAGACTCCATAAGGTGGTCCACCAGACAAAAATGAAGACGACCCAAGTCATGAAGGATAAGACGACGAACTCCATAAAGAACCATCAAAAGATCCAACAAGGAGACATCAAAAGGGACTGGACCCAGCGCCGAAGAAGCAATACGAAGATAGGAAAGATAGGAAGAACGGCCTGGAGATTAAGTGGCTTATGAGAGCTTACATGGGAAAGCCAACATTCTCCGGCAACTGGGACGAAGAATTGGGCAACTGCATCAATATATTCGACACACTGTCGTATATGTGCGAAATAATAGAAGATGAGAAGCTGAGGTCAGTCCAGTGATGCTCACAAGGGACGCATTGAATTATTACGTAAACATTGTGAAGGGTTGTAAGGACTATGATGATGCGATGGAAATTTTGAGAAGTTGGTACAACAGCGATGAAAACAAGTCCCGAAACTCGCCGAATGGCAGACGAGGACGCTGACTCAGGCAATGTCAGAGGAACCATCACAGTCCAAGGTGTCCGTGTTTCGGAAGTTCGTGGCCAAGTTGATATCGCTGCAAAATCAACTCGACCCCACGTACAATACCGACAACTTCCTCAAAAACAGGCTACTGACTGCAGTAGATATACCAAAGATACAGATGAAATTGCGTGACAGGATGCCCAGAACCAGCCAGCAGACCGTAAACCGCGTAGCCAACCAGTTGTATGACAAGCCAATATCTGCAGGATCAAATTCAGTATGCATCGCCGAAGATGGTGAGGAAGAAATCAATTATTCGCTTGGGAAATCGTACAACCGGGACGCGAGGGTAGCGACGAAGAAGACATGGAAAACAGCGGCAGGAAACCAAAATTGTCTGCTGGAAGATCACAATTTCGGAAAAGACTCTGCCCGGATTGGATGAGAGGTGTGAAGGGGTGCTTTATCTGCGGCGAAGACCACCGTGCAAATACGAGACATAGCAGGGAGGAAGTGACCAAGACCATAAATTTACTGAAGTCTAAGCACCCCCAAGAACTCTTGACCGTAGAGGATCTTACCGCTGTGGTTTACATAGCTATAAATTCGGACGACCACTTAGAGAGGGAGGATGATGCAAGATGGATTGAAGAGGAAGATGAAAAAGACGATGCGGACATCGTCTACATGATGAGTGAGGTAGTAACGCAGCTGGAAATAAACCTATACAACGTCTCCTTTGAACACGGGAGGACACATGACAACGACCTTTCCTCCGAAATGGTTATCATGAATAGACATTTAAAGGAAGACTCGGACAGCAGATTCAACGAAATCACCATAGATACCACCGCAAACAGAAAGTCCGCCATGAGCCAGTATCTGTATAAGGATTATGAACGAAAAAATTCTGGAGAAAAATACCCATTAGACCAGCACCCAAGAAAAGTCTGAAAGGCTTCGGAGGTTTCGGGGAGGTCATCGGTGCAGCTGTTATCCAAATTCCATTCAGTACCTTGAGAATCATTATAGATGTAGATTTTTCCATCATGAAGAACAAGTGCCCATCTATCCTTTCAAACAAGGACATGATCGACAATGGTTTAGATATAAGCCTGCAAGGAAAATATCTCCATGTCGGCACACATCGACAACCTTTGTCGCTTGAGAACTACTTCTTCATATACAGATGGACGAAAACAAACACACCATATGCCATGTATACAGAGAAAGAGTTGATGAGGATACACAGAACTTTTTTCCATCCGTCTGTGAGGTCAGCCCACCACTTCTTGAAAAGAGCCAACGAAAAGAACTTGCGTGAAGGAATCAAGGCTGAGCTGGATAAGAGATCAAGCGAATGCAAGATCTTCAAAGAAAATGACGCCAAACCGTGGCCATTCAAGTTGACAGTTGGCATGGACGAGATAATGTTTACCCACAGGGTCATCGTAGATACGATGTTCATCGACGCGAGATCTATCATCCACCTCATCGACGAACCTACGCACTTCACGGCAGAAGCATTATTGTAGAACCAATCTGCATCTGAGATATGGAAATACATAACGCGGCTATAGATACGCACCTATATGGGACCGCCGGGCTATCTCGCAGTGGATCAGGGATCCGCGTACATCTCCAAAGAAACCAAAGAGAACCTGACAGTGACCGGCATCACTCTTGAAGAAGCACTAGTAGAATATCCAGGAACCATAGGTATTATGGAACGTTACCACGCACCTTTGAGCAGTGCTCATGCAAAGTTGAGGCAGACTCTTGGAAAGGATGATGATGCTTCAGACGCGGAATGCCTCCAAATGGTCGTATACGCAACAAACACAACAATGGGACCCGAAGGGCTATGCCCAATGCTCTTTGGGTTCGGCGCTGTTCCTCACCCAGACCGAAATACACTGTCGCCAAACCAACTCCAACGCCAACATGGCATTGAAGAAGCGAAGAAGGAGGGGCCAATGGAACACGAAAAACGCCGAATTGCGTTAGCACTAAGCCACCCGGGTGGCTACAAAGGAAAAGATATATCACAGCAACTGCGAGGCTTGCCCGTCGGTTCGCCTGTCTTGTGTATAGAACCAAACCAAAAAGATGGTTAGGACCTTACAAGTTCAATTCGGTGGACGGACAAACCGTTGTTGTACAGCTACTACGAGGACGCAAGATAGTTTGATCAACATGTTAATTCTCAATTACAAACGACTGATTTGAGTACCGTAAAACATAAAGATGGTGGTGCCACGATGTCGATGGAATATGAGTAGGAGGGATGCAACGCAGAAAAGTGAAGAGGGAATCATATAGCAAAATAGGTGTAATAATGGAGAAGAGGTATGATAAGGGAAAAGCAAGTATGATAACGGAAAATAGGTAGGATAAAGGGAAAATAAATGTGATAATGGGAAAAGGGTATAGTAAAGGAAAAGGGGTGTGAAACATAAAGCACATCAATGTGCAATGAAAATACAAAACCACAGAGTTTTAAGTGTGATAACGAATACAGATGAAAAGGACAAAATGAGCAGGACACGTGTGCAATCAAAGCCCGGAATAGGGATTAATATTGATTACAAATACGGATTAGAATTACCTAATACAGTACTGATTTAGGGTACACGTGTGAAGAAACTTTTGAGGCCAGGCCGACACATATATAATAACTAGATACGGGATGCGACGATGGATCAAGAAAACCAGTTACCGTTTTATTAAACTATACCACAACCCAACCAAAGTCATCGACTTAACCACCCTCGCCAAATCCAATAAGGAGGAAGTATTGGAAAACGACACCAAAAAGCTTACAGTAGGGAAACCTCCGTGTGTAACAACCTAGCGAAGGGTCAACCTAACGCGTGACACACGCTAGGCCGATCGCGCATCTATGATCGCCATTGGCTCGCAAAAAATGCGACCCAACGCCCTAATAGTCCTGCACAAAGACCGCGATAGCAGTGGAAGGGACAGTGGCGAGGACCGAGTGACATCGCTCATACCATACCATATAGATCCAGACCTACAGTAGAACCCAGCACTCAGG
Source organism: Odonthalia washingtoniensis (assembly GCA_032358235.1). Classification (NCBI taxonomy): domain Eukaryota; phylum Rhodophyta; class Florideophyceae; order Ceramiales; family Rhodomelaceae; genus Odonthalia; species Odonthalia washingtoniensis. The sequence continues at coordinate 15,876 of JAULBU010012591.1, read as the reverse complement.
ACGCGAGAGCGAGCAAAACTATAACGAGAGAGAGAAGATATCCACTTACGGAGGGAGCAGGTAAAAGGGGCATTCGGAAGTGCTTTGTCAACCAATTCAGTGGAGTAAAACCTCTTTAATTGCATTCCAGCGAAAAGACGAACAAGAAGTTGGACAACGACAATAAGGGGAAGGAAAAAGATAGGAAGTAGGACCACATCACGAAAAAAGGAAATAAGGGAAGGAATCGAGTAAAAGGGAGGACATCGGGGACGCGGATAGAAAGCAAGCCAAAACAACAAACCTTTCGAACCCAAAGGAAGAGCCCGCGAAACAACATGTGTCAGGCTCTGGATCAAGTGTATTCTATCATACTGTAGTATGATATTATTACACAATTAAAGTGATCATTTCATCACTAACTCGAAAAGGACACTCACACATTTTTATCCACTTCGACACCTCTCGGTGTCGACATCATAGATTTTTCATTTCTTTTGTTTTTCCCATCTCCTTTTCCTTCTTTTATCATCCTCATCCCATTTCCAACACCGACAAAACTTGAAAATTAGATGCGTCAACAATATTGTTCTTTTATATTTTTACACCACTGTTGACTGTAATATTTAAACCGTTTCCCTTTTTGTAAATTAAAAATTTGTCTCACTCCATAATTGCAAAAGTAAAGGTGTAGGGTATCACGGGATACGTACTGCACCTGTACCAGCATATTTTCAACGTCGTCACGTGTTACACACACTCTCACGCCGTTCGAGCACGAACCGGCGATGTACTATAAAATGAATCCCCGGGACATGTCACGATACGCTGAACCATTCAAAAGTAGCTTCGCAAATCGCCTTCACCGAAACGGACTCTCACTGCTCTTTCAATACAGACAATTCTCAAAACCGTTTCTCTGTTCTCGTTGTCTCACGCCACCTTTCACAAGGTAGATTTTTGGGTTTCACTTCACTGTAACACCCATTCCACCTAAACCCCCGAAAAACGAGATTAAATTGCGATTTACGGGTTTTTGTTGACAAAAAAACTTAGGGCTGCTATGTAAAGTTTTAAAATTTTTCTAGGTCAGCAGGAACATTTTATGTGTAGGAAAGTGGGGTTCTCTATAAGAAAGGAGGAGGGCTGGAAAATCATGTCAAAACCGAAAATCTATTTTTAGTTTTGCAAGTAACGAGTAACGACTTGAATATTAATTCAAGTTGTACTGTTACGATTATAATAGAAAAGTGATGTTGCAGTGGTTTACTTTCCCAAAGTTCGATAATTATATTATTATTACGCCAGCGGCCAAAAGTGAGACATTATATCAAAGAAATCAAAATGAAATTTGCAGTTCATGTTCAATCAATACTGAGGCTTACGATAAAGTCCATTTAATCCAAATACCATAACTGTATTCCCAAATCCCACTGTTCTGTATGTTGGGCTACTGGTTAGTGCCACAATTCAAGTAACTTGCAGATCTGGAGTTCAAGTCCTGCCATGCGCGCACGAGGAGAACGGGTGTCCCTCTTTTCGGGGGCGCCTCCTTGTTCGAGTGTACGTGTAAAGATCATATTGGCCGAAATTGAGTGCCATTCTTACAATTAGATTTAGTCGTTTCAGACATGGGACAACCGAAACTCCCTGTTTTCGCGGGAGCAGTAAAGTAAGCGAAAGGGATGAATTGAAAATATCACTTCTAGTGTTCCTCCAGGATAAGAGCGATTCGGGAGGATGGAAATTTGGGAACGGAAGGGATGGACTGTGGAAAAAATGTACATTATGAACACCCAAATTAATAAACGGCGCCAGCAAGAAACAAATGAAATAATAAACAAGAAAAGACGAACAGTACTAATTACGATAATTGAACAAGTTTTTAAACAAATAGTTAAAGACATCGTGCACACAGAGTTTCAATTAAAGGGACTGGTGCAGGCACAGTTCAACTTCAACGAACACTGTGCCGAGCTGACGGCATCCGAGTTCCACCGTATGTACCGAATGACATATCCACAGTTTCTTACGTTAGGGGATCTGATCTCCCCTACTGTGAACGGACGCAGAATAACAAGCCGATAAGAAAACAGCTGTATCTGCGGAAATAAGGAATAAAACAACGCGCAGGATTTTAGGAGGTACAATGTATCTTGATGAGTCATGGCCATAAGGAGTTTCAAAGGCTTCCGTTTATTCTACATTTCATCAAACTATTGATGTATTAAACTGAAAACTACGGACCATAAAGTTCCCAATAAATGAAGACGAGTGTCATGAAAAAACAGAGAAATTTAGAAAATTGCGTCCATCGACGCATTTTCCAAAGTAAAGCGCAATGATAACGCCGTTCGGAACGGCGTTATCGCTGCGCTGGACGTAATTGCTGTAGCAATTGTGAAACCATTATCAGATCATATTGAAAATACACGCAAGTACTACAATAGGAAGGGATCTTTTCCATTGTAGCTGCAGTTAACGCTGATTATAAAGTTTTATTCGTGAATGCAAAACATGCCTGAATCACTCACGAAACTACAGCAATAGAGGTAAAAAGGTTACAAAACGACGTACTGTCACAATCATATTTGCCACCTTGGGCACATGTTGTCGGCGAAGACACATACAGTAACACAGGATCATTGATTACGCCATACCCGGGACTGTCACCCGGGAGTAGGACTCATTTAATTTCTACCCTTCTTCGCGCCACATCGTCGTCGAAGAGACTTTTGGAATGTTGGTGAATAGATGGGAATTGTATGATCACCTATAAAATTCGCCCGAAGGACTGCAACGAAAATAATAATATTGTGCCGTATTGCACAACTATATAGCTGACAGCGGACCATATGATAATTTGGAATGCCCTCCCAATCGCGATTCCAAAGACCTTACTGGGGAACCAACAATCCACTTTTAAAATATTTCGCATACCGAAACGAATATAGTTATCTATTGACGAACAATTAGAAATAAATCATCCATTGGAGACGGCATTGCTCAAAGATTACAAAATTTAGGATTTGTGAGACAATCGTCATCTATATTGTGTTATTAAGTTTGAACATAAAACTTTGAAGTAAACTACCATAAATTGTTTTCCGCTGTTCAGTTATGGAATTGTCTCACATTTTTCAGTCTTTTTGATGGACTCTAATATACTTCTAAAATCCCCCCTCCGCATCTTTCTTCTTCGCCTTTAACCTTTTCAGTTCCTCATCTTGTGTGTATTTAGAAGTACTGTCAGTCTGTGAAATTGTGGTGAGAGAACTGAGTCTCTCCAATCCGCTAATTTTCATCTCTACATTTAAAGGATACTCTACTCAGTACGCCCTGATATAATTTATTATAAACCAAATGCTCACCGTTACTTTCCTTATTAATACCCCCTCTCGTTGTGATTCACTGAGGACGGATCTACTCCTCATCTCTTGAAGAATCGGGTATTTCTTCACAAAACAGTGAGTATACATGATATAGGATTTGACTAGTGTAAAATATTTTAATGTCTCTGGGTCAATCCGCCAACTTACCTCATAACGATTGACGAAAGTGCCGTAAAGGGATTTCAAATTTGCGAATTTAGACTTCAAGAAAGAGGAGTCACAATGACATATAAATGTAGCTGGATAAATATCAATGATATATGAACGTGTAATTACACAGGCAAGTCGATCGCCAACCCGTGGTTTGTAATGTTTATCATTAAATAAAGGAGCAATGTGCTGGTCCCATGGATCAGCGGGTTGGATGTCCAATTCATGACGTGTTCTACACTTGTTCCTTTTTTTCGTGTATCGAGAATGTTAGGATCTACCAGGATATTTAAAATACGCGTGCATTCAGAAGTTTCAAAATCCGCTCGACGAGGTAATTTTGATGTTCGAATAGGCGTACTTTCTGTAGGGGTTGTACTTTCAGATCCACTTTTTTTCTGGATGTTCCTTTATTTGTCCATACTAGTTTTTTCCCAGTTCTTCCCATACTAATGTGGACATTTATTGTAGGACGTCGACACGCATTTTATTCAATTTAGAATAGTTGTCGATCGGTTTCATGTAGATATAGCATAACTTCGAAAGCGGCTGTCAACAGTACACGAATTTCATAGATTCTAGTTGCAATTACCTCTTTTATCATGTCTTTTTCAAGGCGAATTGCATTAGTTACTTTAAGTGCTTTTACGAGTCCGTTAATTTCTTCGGCAGTTAATCCATTTAAATCCACAGTCGTAATATCTTCTTCCAGTGATTATGGCTTCAGGAACCGAGCATATTTTGTCTATTTCTATTTTTGCAAATTCTGTATGCCGTGACATAAATTCTTCATCAATGCTCGTCTCAAATGTTGTCGCCATATGTAAATTGTGTTCATCCGGTTGTGGTGACGGCGCTGCGTCCATCTCGTTCTGGAAATTGTTTGTTCTAAATTATTGTGTTCGTCCCGTTGTGGTAACAGCGTCGAGCTTTATAAATTATTTGTGTCCTCATGGCTCGTATACACACGCTTTCCCATTCAGCTCGTTGAAGGGGACGCACAGGAATTCGGAATGGTGCTTGCATCCTTGATTTTTTCATGGCGTTGGTCATATTGTACCGGTGACTATTAAATTAAATGATTTAAAATATCATCACAAACCGATACAGTTGCCATCCTGATATATAAATGGTGATTTAGCTATTATTATAATTATTATCTTATTTACCCTTTGTTTAAGATACCCTCACCCTCGCGGAAGCGTATCTGGATATAAACAGATGCAAAGGCGCCGACGAGACCGCGGTTTTGAAAAAGGCAGAGAAATGCGTAGACTGTGCATGGACTACAATTATGGTGGGGTCGTACTTAAGAAAGCAGATGTTACATGTTGGACTGGTGCTGCTACAACGTTTCTGCTGAATGTTGTGATTGCATATTCCCGCTTTCCTTTCTCACTACAACAGACCGGGCCACACGTGTTTTCCACAATGTGGGATTTATACGATTTACCCACTTTACAGCACCGCCTTTAGCCGTCCGAATCACCGCTCTCCTCCGTCTATATATTGAAAGCACAATACATCACAATATACCCCCAAGTGCCAAGTGGCCTCCTTCGAAATATAACCAATCACAGCACCTATCGCTCCGAAATTTCACCAAACATAAAAAGTGTCATAGAAATCAGCGCGATTATTTGTAATGTATGTCTTAAAGTACTTTTGTTGACGTTCCATGAACATTTAAAAATGTTCATGGAACGTTCAAAAAGTTGCTGTTATGTCACTAAATTAATGCAAACATGGAACAGCCCTCAGTTGTACCACTTGAGGGTAGCTTTAATCTGAGTGTGACACAGCGTGATGTGGCACGATTGCGGCTACCCCCTGTATATGGAATGCAATGAGCATTAGGGATGTCCCAAAAATTTACGGTATTGTTTGCTTACAAAAAAATAAAAATAATTTGCATTATTCTGTAGCCAAACACCTAGGTACCATGGAAGAACATTAAATGTTACAATTATTGTTTCCCCTTGAGCGCATCTCTAGTTAGGAAGCGTTGAGTTTTTTATTTAATTCATTTCCAAAGTAAACTAAGGTGCATACAGTAAGTTGAAACAGGTATACGGAAAAAGAAGAAAAGTGTATTTCTTTTATTTAATTAAATAAAAATTCTTCAAAAGCAGTTGGGCAATCTTTGTAACTGTACAAATAATATCGAGATAACCAATCTAGAAAAGTATTGTGTAAATTGTACAGTTTAGAAGTTGGAATGCGGGGGTTGGAAAGGGGAATTGTGCGGTGGTGATTTGTAAATGGTAAGTATGACAATGCGGGAAAACATAGCTGATGTATGTATACATAAACAGAAAAGGTACATGTAAAGTCATTATTACTGAAATGTGAGTGTTGTACGAATATGATTGGATAGATAATTCAAACAGTGTCTAAGTGACAATGACAGTTATTGCGGTACTGTGAAAGTGTATGAAAGAGTAAGTATACGGGATAAAGGGAAATATATTGAAATTCATCATGTTTTGAAAATTTATTGGTTAATTATATTAGAAACCGAATCGGTAAGATTTTGGAATTTTGCATGGGCGCCAAAAACATCCAACAATAGTTGGAGACTGCAAAAAATGAAGTGTGGAACATATCAAGTAGCATGATTTTTCTTGAAATGCACACACAATAATGGCAAACGGCAACGGAAGTAGGACAACGGCAAGTATGAAATCTATACAGAATGGAGATTTCCGTATTACGAAACGGCGAAATATACTCGAACGACAAATGAAGTTTGTGGAGGTAGTGTTGACATTACATGAAAAACAGCTTTTTATCAACATCGAACAAGAAAATTTGTTAATATAAATGAAGAAATGTTTGGAGGAGGATTTTAACGAAGAAGATAATATTGGAGAAGAAATAAAACAAATGAATAGGTCATCATCCAGAGATATTAATGAGGAAGAAAGCAATGAGGTTCGAACTCAACATGAAAGAGACTAGGTAAATTTCAGAGTATTGTACAACATATGCGAAAATCTATATAATAAAGTTCGAAGAGACGGTAACAGAAGGAAACCGTCCCTATCTGAGTCATATGCTTCCTTACCGAGAGGTCGTAATATGTCTGATGAGGATATAATTAAAACATCTTTCGAATGTTTGCGTACAGGTAAATTCGAATCAATACGAACAGACAATTCGATGATGGAAGTATCAGAAGTACGTGGTATACTGTAGTGAATTGTTTTTGTGACTTTATTGAAAACGAATATGGATCAATTTTTTTGAAAAGAACACCAACGAAAAAGGATATGATACGAATTGAGAAACAATCTCCATTGAGAGGGTTTCCTGGTTGTGTCGGATGTCTTGAAAGTGTTATTAGAGGGAAGACACAAAACAACTAAAAGAAAATGTCAAGCACGAAATTAGGGGACGAAAAAATTCGGAGAACATCTAAAGCTGTGGAGGTTTGGGTGGATATGGAAGGATACTGCTGGGCATGGAAAAATATAGATATGAAAATTTCAGGTAAAAATAATGCACTGAGTGGTTCCCGTGTCCTGAATGATGTTTTCAGTGGTATTGTTTCTCTGGAACATGACACGGGATACAGTAGCAAACCGTCACTTACATGACTCCATCTATTATATTTCAATGTAGAGGAAAATTGCCCTCTTTGGCCCATTTTCCTTGAGGGTCGAGGAACTTGTTATAACTTCAAAAAATGTTCTTTGAGGAAGGAGTATCAAAGATGAGAAAGGATGTGGAAATATTCTTTCGATTGGTACGGAGTACGTTTCAAATAATCAACAGTCATGATAATAATATATATGTTGAAAAAACCGTTATTATTCTGCATAATATAATGTTATGAATTGAAAAGCATAAAATTTAACAAAGTTATGGCGGATATAGTTATCTAAATACAACAGACAATATGTACAGAATGTTATTGATGGAGAAACCTCGAAAGTAGAGACATCTAATAGTGAATCAAAACATGAAAGGCGAATGATAAGCAAAGAAACCAAAAGGAACAAACATTTGAAAAGGAAGTAATTTTAACAAGAAAGTACTCATGGATAGCTTGGACCGTCACAAGTTGGAAGAAGAAGTTATGAGCCATTTACTTGTGATGTGTGGTGAGTAAGAAACTGTTGAATGTGCGTCAGTAAATGACACGTTGCAATAGAAACAATCCACTTCTGTCGGTTCTTCCACTTCTCATACAGAGAATAGAAACGTAAGTCTTCGGGTGAGTAAGTTATAAAGTCAGTAATTCTTGAATATAGAACATTCATATTAAGATATGAGAGAATGTTAGGTGCAGAAAACATTGGAAGAGGCACGGTAATGAAAAAGGATGCTTTTATAAGCTGGATAATTGCGAAAAGGAAAACCCGTTGCGAGCGCATAATTGTTCTGTGCATGTTCGTGCAACAAATGCAATATGCAAAACTCGCAAATGTAGCTACAGAGATGGCAATATCTCATGACGATAAAAAGTGAAAACGAACAGGGATAGTTTTTGGAAGTAAAAACCTATCACGACAAGCTTCTTCGTGGATGAAGGCATACGTGGATGTAAATCCAACATTTCCTAATGTCATATTTAGTAGGAGATTCTCAATTCCCTGAATAATGTATTTTTAAGTGAAAGCTGACCTTCTTGGACACCGTTACAATTTCTGGAAGCAGCGTCAAAACAGTGCTGGTCACTTATGTATTCCTACTGATATGAAAATATCATCATGTTTAAGAATTTTATGTTCATGCAATAGTACCGATAGTCTTGATGAATGCGTATCTATGTCCGAAGAATCTGTGCGTATATATTTTAGGCGGTTCTGTCAAGATATAATGGAAGTATATGGTTCTCGTTTTTTAACAGATTTCCAACGGCAGACGAAATCATTATTTTGGAACAGAAATTCAACGAAATTGGATTTACTGATTGTATAGGAGCTGTCGACTGTATGTATTACTCCTGGAAAAATTGTCCAGGAACTAGCAATGGCCAATATCGGAACAGCCGGTTTTCCAAGATGGCCACCATCCAATGTGAGGGATGGTGTGACCATGAATTATATTATTAGTCATGGTTTGTTGGTCGAACAGGTACAAATAATGACCTTAACTTACTTGCGAGATTACCTTTATTCAAAGGTGTAATATCAGAAGAATATTGTCTTTGCGTATCATATGGATATGCACTAGAAAGAAATCTGGAACCACATAGCATTCTCTACTTCCTTGGTGATGGAATATAACCTCGATGGCCTATTTTCGCCCCACCCATGGCAAACCTCAGCATTGATTATGAAAAAATATATTCGTTCAGACAGGAATCAGTTCGAAAAGATATTGAATGCTTTTTCGGCATTTAGCAGAGTCGATTTGAAATACTAAGAAGGGATAGTCGAAGATGGGAATTACATGAAACTATACGCATCGCCAATACGTGTGTAATGCTTCATAATATATTAACGCGCGTCAAACAGTTAAGTAATGGCCCTCGAAAACATAACTTCTGATGATATGAATGATATCATGGAAAAGGAAACTGAACGCATGATGCAATCGGCTAAGGAAAAACATGCTAATATATTACGAATGGAGAACGAATTTTATTGCTACAGTGATGAAGAAGCGGAACGATATATACTACGAGATTTACAATTCACGGATCACGATGAACATTTCCGTTTGAAAAAAATTTCGTAGCACATAACGTCTAAATAAATGGATCGGATTGATTTTAGTTGTATGTCGCTAAAGAAAGCTGGAGAAGTGTAAAATGGAGAGAACAATAGAAACAAGACGAAATTTCAGATATATATGCAAAGCAAAGAAGTTGTTCTGGATTAATAATTGCTGACGTGGATGATGGTGTTGACGAAGAAGGTATTGATATTGATGGAGATGAGAAAGTCGATGATTACAACCATGATATTTATGTTGTTGAATATATAATATTTGACAAATATTTATGTCATCGACAGATGAAATCCAATATTTGAAAAACAACAGAATTTCTAATGACACACGCGATGTCACAAACTATGTAGACTACACATATGTTTGTTTTCATTATGGTAGAACATAAAGAGTAAATATTTCAAAAAATATGTAAGTAAATTACGAATATGGTGTTATCAATTATCATGTCAGCTAGACATATTGATATATGTTAATGTTATGATACTGATGGAAGAAATTATGTAGTTTAAAAAGACATCATATAGTAAACTGCTGGATTTGGACCATTGGCAGTAAATAGAGTTAGTTATCAAAACGTGCGCCAGAAAAACCACGCATTCGTTTAAAAGTAATACTTGTGATGAGAACTGCGGAAACATATTGAGAGATGTATGTAGACCCTTGGATAATTCTGTAGAGTAATTAGAGCAATGTGAAATGTCAAAACGACTTTGTGTTGAGGTTTGTTGCGGAATAGAAATGATAATTTGCGATTGTATGCGCCATTATACAGTTTAATTACGATTTGTTGTTGAAGTTTACATTATAAACAAGTTCCCATCATCCCATGCATGTTAAGAATGCATCGACAGTTATTTGTTATTTGAATATGTGACATCGTATTATTTTTCACGGTGTATGAAGTAAACTACTGAAGGTGGCATAATTAAAATATAAAAGATATGATCGTGCAGGAGTCGATCTTGATTAAATCGTAAACAAATCCACAGTCTATTGCCATCCCAGTTTAGATAAAAAAAACTTACACTTGTTGTCCATCTGCACAAATATAAATTTAAAACTATATTTTTTAAAATTTACAAAAATTTTGAGAAATACAATGTGAATAAAGGCGCAGACCGATTTAACTTATGATTTTGGATGCAGGTGTAGTAGCACGGCCGATTTGCAAATGGTGAAGTGGAGGTGAAAGAGGGCAATGACTTATCGGGGAGAATGGAAATAGAATTTGGCGTAACGTCTTCGTTTCGACGTGAGGGTGGCGGAAAAGTGAGAGCTTGACGAAACTTTACCCCGTTACAAAGAAGGTCGTGACGAAAATTATTTTGAAAGTGGTTAGGGCTTAAAATTAAAATTTTATTGAGCCAATGAAAACCTTCCACCTATTCTACAGTTCCGAACAGTAATTGCTCAAGAAATATCAATATTCTATGGGTAGCCTGGATATGGGGAGGGCGGGGTGTTTTCAAAATGACAATCGTCACAATATGTAGGAATGAATCATTGCTGTCGGAATTTGGGATTTCGATTCTTGCATGAAAGCTCTACTGAAAAATACAGTTCATTCCCCGTCCGCCACGGAAGTTACGCAATTGCTGTACTTGTGCACTCATGCACGGTTTTCCACCATAATTTCATGTACCATACTGTACACTTCACAACATACAGTGGAAAAATAATATTGTTTATATACAGCACGTCCAAAAACGTGGCAATAAACCTCTTTCCCAGAAAGAAGAACCCCACATAGACTGCACATACAAATTTTTCTACATCTCTGAACAGTTCGGTTTATTAACTATTATATACCCCAGGAAGTTGCCTCCTCCGTACTCTGGCCAATCACTGCACTTCTAGACCCGAAAGAGTACCAAAATGAAAAAGTGTCATAGAAATCTGCGCGATTACTTATAATGTATGTGCTAAGAAAAGCTTTACTTTGTTTGAAAGTAGCACACTTCATCGCTGTTTCATTCGCGATCGGAAGATATTTATGTTACATTGTAATTAACATAAGCATTTTTCATTCAAAACCTGATTCATACTACATCTAATGATGTCATCATTCTTTGTGGAATCATCTATCATTGCACAGTGATACCAATCATTGTGTGGAACATGCACATACTTTGAAATTCGTATTCATCCAAAATCGAATGAATTTGCCAACTATAACGTGTACGATGTACATATATTTTCAACCACACGCACGTTTGGAACCATGCGATAAAAACACATATGGAATACATGTTTCTAATCCGAAGATATTAAACATATATGATTTAATTCTCTAACATATATCTCCATTCACAAGGTACTCTTCTGGTTCCATTCATTATACAGTAACTAAAATAACCATTTAGTTATGCTATTATTTGTCATGTAATAGCATAATGGCGTCCTTCATCTATAGTTTTGCCTCATTGTTTACATATCTGGATAGTACTGGAAGTTCCCTTTCATGAATTCCTGGTAAAGTTCATCCCATCACCTTCATCTCTTTCAAATAGACGAAGACATCGTATATTACAGAGTTAGACTAGATCTACGGAAAATTGAAAATAACAGCGCTTCAGATACTAACTGCTGACATAAGTAAATTACTAACAATTTTAATTCGATAACAAAACATTTTCTTACCGCTCCATCGCCACTACGTCCATATTCTTCATGTTTTGTACAATTGATATATCCAGTTGTTATATTATATACATGTATAATTGCACTATCCCCCACCTTAATAACAGATCATATTAAACTAACCCGAGTCTCATACAATGCTGTTCATGATACTTCATGCGCAAAAGTTGTTTAATAAAAAACTTTTGTTTACATATTTAAGAATCAAAAGAAGTCTCAATAATACCACAACAATTTTCAGATTGACATTCACATATTGTCAAATATTTCATCTTTACGAACCTTCCACTTGTATTCAAATGTCAATTCAGAACCATTCTTAATTTCATCTATAGAGTAGAGAAATGCTGATATCCAAATTAATACACCATCTTCTTGATATGTTTTTGTTATTAACTCATAATTTGGATTGCAGCTATGATTAGCGTAGTTGCACTCATTCGAATGTCTACCAACTCCATCCACGTAGATTTTGTCCTCTAGTAACTGCACCATCATGGTCAAACAAGGATGTAGCGCATAATACATGATGAATTCTGCGCCACATCCTTGTTTCTTATATTCATCTTCACGCCTGTCGCATTCCATTCTATTTAATTTGTCTCTTGAATATTCCATTATTAATGTACCCTTGCGCACATCTTCCTCAATAAAAACTCCCAGACCGCATCTACTTGATGGTTTGACGACCACCAACTTCACGTCCTTGATATATTTCTTGTAAATTTCATTTCCTCTTCGTGTTGGAATGGTTTCCCTCATAGAGTTCACGTAATCAAATGAACACTGCGGATGGCGTGACCTGTCTATGATATCGCTGTTGTTTACAATTTGATGACTCGTAGTTGGATATTCGTTCGGTTTTGATCAATGTTGCGATTATAATACATATTTATACTGATATCAAAATAATTTTTAGTACTTATTTAGTTTTTGGTAAACGTTCAGATATTCAAAACTTATTATATACTTACTTTACAATTATTATTAAAGTATTCCTAATTGTAATTTATACATTACCAATGTTAATACAATAACAGTAACTGGTATTTAACCATCTTACCCACATTAATTATCCCTTACTGCGTTATTATATTATTTGATTGTTCTTGTCATAACATCAACATGTTTGTTGACGAACCAAAATGTCATCCCGTCTTAAATTATTTATTCACATAACACCCAGATTGTCATAATGCACTACTGCATAAAAACGTGTTTTTTACTTATTACATTGTCAATCCATAATATTACAAAACTGATCTTGTTTCAAATTAAATGTCGATAACTGCATGTCATTGATACATTCCTCACATACTTCTACTATTATAATATCATTGATATCAAATATATCTCTTATTTGCACATCTTCTATACATATATCTACCGTATCATCATAAATTATCGCAGTTTACAACTCTCTGGATTATTTTCTATTAAAATTTCAATAACGTTTGTACTTATACTAATATTCCATGTAACGTAACTGTTATAACCGCCAATCCTAATACTCTTAAAGCAACTAATTATCTCAATTACGCTCATAAAAATACACCCACGTACTGTTGTTTTCAACGTATCGGATAAAAACGTATTTCTGTACTTATATATACCTTGCACCACTTTCGGAGTTCCTTATCTACTAGTCATGTGAACTTGACAAATTATTTATATCAGTAATTTTTCTTACAATAGAATAAAATGCTGCTGTCCCTTTAGAATGTAATTTGAGACGAATGTACAGTCTTTCAACTTTTCCAGTACGGCTTTGATCTTTACTCACTATTTTTATTATTCTATTCGTCTCATCCATTGACATTTTGATCATTTTCATTGACTTGTGATTACTGCCTTCGATATGAGACTCTTTTTATTTACGTTTCAATGTCTTTACTCCTAGTGGTCTACTTCCAGACGTCATTAATTCACTCTGTTCAATGTCTTGACTTACATCCCTGTAATTTCTTACTGCGTTTTGGAGAAGTTGAGATGGTCAGTTTTGTTCTTCTTCCATTTCAGATGCGTGTTGATCATTTTGTTGCACTACATCTCCATGATCAGGAGAGTGTAATATCTTTGCTACTATAACGTGCTGGTTGAGTCATAACTTTAGATGGTGTTGTTTATACTCGAATGTACCGTCCTACATACGGCACGTATTTTTAAATCTATCCATTTTCACATCACCATTACTGTCAACTTTCCCAAATTTAGAAAGTTTTGACAGATATTCTGCTGTGTCTATATATTTAAATGATATTCCTTTTCAAGGATTGCTATCCTTTTCACGTCTGCAACGACTTTGATAGACGGCACATATTAATTTGTACATTCCATTTTGTTGTTCATTACGAGTACGTTTCATGTTTTGCACCATGCGATAGCAGGAATTCCATAGTTGACAATCGTTATTAACTATTGACCACTTTCTTCTGATTGATTCTTTACTTAGTTGTAGTCCATATTGTTCCCTGCAACACTTTTCTATTCCTATACATAACGTTTCCTCTGTCTGCACTAGTTTTTGAGTTTGGGAAACCCACTCCTTCGCTATTATCAACACTTCTTCGGGACTCCATTGCGGACCACTTCGATTTTCTTCCACAATTTTTTCCCTTCGAACCTTTCGGCCTGCCATGTCCTACAACAACGTTTCTTTTACCAGACTTATGTTTTTCTTTATCGTGTCCATGATGGGTGTACTTCCCATACTTGGTCCCATTCCCAACATCTTCACTGTTCTCGTTTGACACGTCATAAGTTCTTGCACGATTAATATTGTTTTAATTATCATAGTCCCTAGTTTTTTGTTCAATATCTATTACATTTTCCACACTTTTCCTGTGTTCCTCTACACTACCGTTATCAATTGACGACAAAGATATCGTTATACACTCTCTTATACCAGGAGATTCGTTTGCATAATCAACTGCTTCTATAAAATCTTCACCTTCACCATGGTTACCGCTTCCAATACTTTCCATGTTATTTGCACGAGATGTATTTAACAAACTGTTCAATACGTCCATGGTACCATAACAGTCATTGTTACCACACCCAGGCAGTTTATCACAGTTTATGAGAATCCTAACCATTCGATTCTGAGTCTTTGTCAACGTCATATACTTCTACGCTTGTTGACCCCGGATGGCTCTCTTGTGCTGGTGATGATTGATAATCGTTTTGCTTTGTTAGTCCTCGAACTGCGCCACATTGTAAACTACGGAACACCTTCCCTGGTTCTTTCTCTTTACAGGAATAGACAGGAGGAGGAGGAACGGATTATGTCTGATTCACAAATCAGGCTAGTCTTTATTTGTATCGTGCTAGAAATTCATATCTAAACATAAAAGACCACAGTTTAAATAAGTAGTCTACTAAATTCATCATGAGAGAATTACAATTTGAACAGTACTGCATTATATATTCATTTATTTATCTTTGATCATTACGCCCTCTCCCAGTACACTCTCTTTGTACCAAAAGACGAGAGAATGTCTACTGGGCCCATGCGTATGTAAACGTGTGCAGTAAGCGCATTAAATGTTTTCAAACCAAGTGTACCCTTGGCCTCTTTGACCAACATCTTCTTCTGTCCAAAATTTTCCAAAAAAATTGTAACTCTCTCCGAAACGTCATCGTACAATTCTTGAATGACCTTCCAGGTCCAATCGCAGCGATCAGGTAATCCGAGCCACTCAACTAAAATAAAAATACCTTTTTCTCCTTCTGTGATGTCTCGAAGCTCTTAATTTCATCTCATATCGGGTCTCTAAATGTGCAGCTTGCTGCATAAGCTTTGTAAAAACGTCCTTTCCTTCGAGCTCAATTCGATACGGCAACATACGTGCCGCATGAATTTGTTCCAATTTTTCATTTACCAGATTCTCCACTTCATATACCAACTCGCTTATAACCTGAGTAATACTTCGTGAACCCAACCATCGGAAAGACAATTTGTGTCCCTTGTCTTGAGCTCTCCGTATGACAACAAAATCCCCCACGCCAAGTCGTGGATTAATGATGTTCG
>JAULBU010012590.1:0-45041 GCA_032358235.1 Odonthalia washingtoniensis | reverse complement strand
TCCACCAACTGCACCTACAAGAAAGCCTCCTGTAAATTGGCTCCATCCACTAGAAGTTTGCAATAGATCTTTTGATTCTTCCTTATTTATTTCGAATGAGACACTTCCATACATAGATAAACATGCCGTTAAGATAATAATTAGTCCAACTGCAGATAAGAAACCTGAAAGCAAAGCAATATCTGTATTTCTTAATGGACCTAATTTATCAAAGGGGCCGATTAAGAAGTATCCATGTGCCATGCCAATTTCTAATCCTCTTAATAAAGGTGATAAACCTCTTCTATATGCCGGTAAATTACTTAATAAGTTTTTAGTAAAACTCGATGTACTAATTGGAGTAGATAAATTTCCTACAAACGGATCATTATTATAAGCTTGAATAAAGTTAGTCATAAAACTGCCCTCTGAAAATAATCATTCATTTACTTGTTATAAGAATCTATACTAGCAAATAATTACTCTTTTAAGTTAAAATATTAACAAAGTTGTAATAAAAACATTAAAAATTTTTTTTGCTATATATTGGAGACATTAATAAGGAGATAAATTATATGTCTATAATGATAGGTTACGCGTTATTTATTTTATTATTCATGGGTTTAACTTTAAGTTTATATTTTGGCTTACAATTTATTAAACTTATCTAATTTGATTACTTATCTATATTAACAATAGTAATAGAAGACTTAGTTGACTATTTATTGTTAATATGAATATTCATTTTGTATAAATTAAAAAAAATAATAATCTATTGATTTAATTAATTAATTCATGACTGAAATTAAAACAGAAAAAGTTCTAGGATCACGTAGATTTAGCAATTATTGGTGGGCAACTATAGTTTTACTTGGTGGTATAAGTTTTTTTTTAGTAGGAATATGTAGCTATTTTAAAGTAAGAGCTGATTATTGGCTATATAGTTCAAATCTACTGTTTATACCTCAAGGCGCTATAATGACGTTTTATGGTATGACAGGAATCTTAATTAGTTTATTTCTCTGGTATACTATTATATTTGACGTTGGCGGCGGATACAATGAATTTAATAAGAAGATAGGTCTTATAACTATTTTTAGGCTAGGATTCCCCGGAAAAAATCGAATATTAAAGTTACAATATACAATAAAAGAAGTATCTGCCATTAAAATAAATATTAAAGAGGGTCTATCACCTAAAAGAGAAATTTATTTAAAAACAAAAGATATGAGAGAAATTCCTTTAACGAAAGTAGGAGAACCTATATCATTATATGATATTGAAAAAAAAGCCCAAGAAATTTCAAATTTTTTAAAAATAAATGTCGAAGGAATGGACTAGTCTTTGTATTTGTAAAATTATTATTAGTATGTTATAATTTCATAGTATATGTTCTTACTTTACAAATAACAGCGGGTATAGTTTAGTGGTAAAACCTTAGCCTTCCAAGCTAATGATGCGGGTTCGATTCCCACTACCCGCTTAAATTAAATTTTATTTATAATTATTATATAGTTATTGCATCTGGCTGGATTCGAACCAGCGGTGTCCTTACAGGATGGCGGATTATTAGAGTAGATTTCTGTAAAAATCTCTCATACAAAACCGTACTTGAAATTTTCACTTCATACGGCTACCACTTATAGATATAAAATATATATAATAAATTCACTGATAAAAGATAACTCTTTATATTATATTGGTAGAATATTTTAGAGATCATATAAAGCTAAGATATTTATTGTTAGTATTACATAAATATATATATCTATTAATAAATTCATTCATACTTTGTATCTTATCAGTATATACTATTGGTAACGGGCCGATACTTGATTGTTTTTTTGTCCAATAATATATAAAATTATTAGTTAATTTATTACAACTTGTAATTGTGCTGAGAGAAATAAGATTTATGTTAATATCATAAAATTGTTTACACATTTTATTCATTTGATATAAGAGATTATTCTTAGTAATAAATAAATTTATTTTATTGTGACCAAAACAATTTTTTTTGTATAAAAATACTCTTATTATATTCTTTACAAATTGTAAATAATTCTTACTAGGATTATATTCAATCTTTAAGCAATTGTTTTTTAAATTATGAGTTAATAGAATCTTCTTTTCATTATCTTTCTTTAATAGATTAAAGATATACCAGCAAGGATCAATCAATAATATTTTTAAGAATAACGCTTTTAAATCACAGGATATTTTAGTTATTAGTTGATAGAATTTACTACCTAGTGTATTGATAACTCTTGAGTATTGTAAATTATATATCACAGATAAATCTAAGCAATCCTGATGATATAACCAATTAGTAATTGACTTGTTTATATAGTTAGAAGATTTTAGCTTCAAAGTAATAGTTCTAATTAAAAAATACTTAGAACCTTTACAAAAACTAAAATTATTTACTTTATTATCTTTTTTGAAGTTATTATCCATTCTGCATTTAAAAAAATAACTAATAGCATTTTTTGTTAATCTGGCCTTCCACGTTGGATCAATAGAGATACATATCAAATGTTCTTTTACATGCTCAGTAATTTTATTAATTGTTTCATTATTTAACTTATTGTTATCAAATAAACACAAAAAAAGATTAAATTTCTGCTCATTGTCTATTAAAAATTCACCTCTTGTATTATGTTGATAATAGACATATGTTCTAGCTAAAATTTTATTTATGAGTAAAATTTTAGCTTCGTTGCAATTAATTAAATAATTCTGTAACTGATGAACATTTATTAAATTGTGTTTTTTAGAATTAATATATATCTGTTTTTTTATCATTAGTATACGAAGATAAATTCTTTGCCAAGGAAAAGTTTTCCAAGAATTATATTGATTTATAATACTTTTATTTGATTGATGATTAATAATACACATTCAACACAAGCGATAATATTAATTGCTATATATATACTATAAGTACAATACGTCAGTTATATTTTTTTTAATTGTTTTTTTTAATACAAATTTTATTTTTACAATTAAGTATAACTTCTTATTGTTTCTTGCTAAATAGTTTATATTTGCCTTATAATTTTTTCATAGTGCTAGTATAAAAAAATGCTATTTAGTTACTCCGTTCCATATTTTTTATATAACTGTTGACTTAAACTCCATTTTATATATTAATAACCACGATAATAAATCATACTTATATTAACTCATAATAATTAAGCTTGAGGGTTAGATCTTTATATCTATATTAAAGTAATATGATATAAAGATTTTTATATTAATACTTTTGACAAAGGTTCGTTTTACTAGTCATATCAACTTTTTATCAAGTCTGCTTTATTTAATTATATTTAAGGCTTATACATAATTAGATTGACTAAATAATTATATTCATGATTTAGAATAGTTAGCTTTTACTAACAAAAAAAATATAGTTAACTAAATACTAAATGTATTTAGTCTTCAGTTAGCTAAATAGTCCTTTATATTGAACCTTTAACACCTGAAAACGGGTCGCACATGAGTCCGCTGCCTTCGGCCTCTCGGCCACAGATGCTTATTGCTTTTAATAAACATATATTAATAGAATATAAGCAAAAAGTAAATCATCTACTATTCATTCATATTATGATACGTTGCCACAGCAGAAGGTGATATTTTATTTAAATATCTAAATATCCAATATTTAAAAATTGTGTCTAATATAACAGGAAAAGTTGAAATGAAAATAAAAATAAAATCTCGACTTTCAGGCAATCCAAAATGTCTTAAAATAGCTTCTATAACTATTTCCCACCCATGAGGAGAATGAAAGCCAACAAAAATATCTGTAAATAATATAATCAAAAACGCTTTAGCTGTGTCACTGAGCCCATAAACAGACTCATTAATAAATGACCTTAATATAGAAAATTGTCTTTTGTTAATAATTAAAATTAATATAAACATAATAATAGAAATTAAATCAGCCAAAATATTTTTGATCGCACTAGCACTCTCTTTAGAGTACTCTAGAGCAATATCTAAAGCTTTATCAGATATTTTTTTTTGAGTGCTTTCCATCGAGATAGAGTTAAGCTTCCCTATTAAGATTTCAAAATGTAATTTTTCTTCAAATCGTTGTAAGTCAGCAAAAGCTCTTTCTTCTTGAGAGCTATTCATAAAAATATATGAGCTATTTTTATTCCACAAATGATTAATTAGAGGGTCTAAAAAAAACATCTTTGATATTTGATTCATTAAAATTGGTACAACCAATAAAATAATTATATATTTTACTGATGTTGAAGTTTGATACTTTGCTACTTTAAATTCTTCCAATGCTTCAACTTCTGCATTTGGATTTAGTTCTTGCTTAAAACGATTAAATAATTTGCTCATAGAACGTGGAATAATTCCTGTTTTCTCAAAAGCAGATTGATTAATTTTTTTTAAATTCCAGTATTTCATTCTTAAGTAGTCTAATGTTTTATTAATTAAAATTCTTTTTATAGTAAAAAAAATATTGAGTATAGAATATTATTGTAAATATTTGAGATAAAAAAATTTATCTACACAAATAATTAATTTATAAAAATGGGATATAATTTATATTTTTTTATAGAATCTAAACAAATTTTTATTTTTCATTTATCAATGCAAACAGCTTTAAAATCACTTATAGAATACTGTAATGGAGAATGGCTATTACAAACTAATACTTATACATTGAAGAATAAAATACAAAAAACTAATCAACAAAAGATTATTATTTATATTGATGGAAAAAATTTAAAAATATATGATAAAGTAAATAAATTAGATACGTCTTCTGCATTTAATTTAGAGATGCAATCTAATAAAATTTCTAAAAAACAAATTTTAAATTCTAACGATTTAAGTAAAAGACAAGATGCCATATTTAGAGTGAGTATACCTGAACCAGGAATGTTTAAATCTTTAGTATTATTAAATGATCAGCATTTAGTTTATGAAGAATATAGTTACTTAATAAATACAAATATGATGATTTCAGTTGGATTAATGAAGAAATTAGGTCAAAGCAATTATTTAGCAATCAAATTAACTTCACACATTAGACTTAAAGCACATAACATATAAAATTTTGTAAGCACTAAATACATTGCATTTCTAATAAGTTTACAATATCAATATCAAATGAAATATTGATATTGTTATAGATTAGTAAAATTTAACTAATTATTCCAAATCTTTTCTATTTGGATTACGAGAAGGATCATTAGATAAGAAACCAAAGAAAAATAGAGAAATGAAAAAAACTACGGTAGTATAAACAAAAATTTTTAAAGTTAGCATTTTTTAGCCTTAATTTATAAAATAAAATCTTTATAAACATTATATATAAAAAATGATAATTAATTAATTAAATTAAAATTATTTTAATAATCAGTATAAATAAAGAAAGACCAATCCTTTAAATTTTAATATCTAAAAATCTATATCATTTATATTTTTTTTGTTACTTAAAACTTGATAATTTAATTCTTTCAACTTCTTCATTATGCGCTGAAAATACTCTTGCAAATATACTTCTAGCGATTCAATTTCTTCTTGATCTATTTTCAATATATAAAAAATCTCTTTCATAGAAAGATTAGAACTATATCCTCTTGATGAAACTGAGATAAAAGATAACCTCTCTGAAATATTCCACGTCCACTGAAAAAATCTAACAAAATATTTAAGTAAATTTAATAAATTAATAGGTATTTGAGTTATTTGAGCACGTCTACCAGAAATTCGCTCACATAACTTAATAATATCAATAGATGTCCAGGAATTATTTCCTACCAAAGGTAAAATTTTACTATTAAACTGAGTAATAGATAAGCTATTAATAGCGATTGTGGCAACATCTTGTGTATTAATATATGGTATACAGGAAGATTCACTAGTAATCCAAATAGATTCTTTCTCTAAAATTGGTACGGCATATTGAGGAATTAAGCCTTGAAAGAAACCAGGAAGATTGAATATTGTATAATTAAGATTAGATTTTTTTAAACGATTCTCTACTAATAATTTAAGCTTGACAAGATGTATATCTTGATAACTTAATGCATTCAAAATAGAAAAAAAAATGTATCGCTTTACTTTCGCTTTGATTGCAGACTCTATCAAAATATACTTTGCCTGCAAATCAATTAATTTGACACTATATAAATCATTAGTTCTAGTAGTAGAACAATCAATAATTCCAGTAATACCACATAGAGCAAAAGGAATTGTTTCTGGCAACACTAAATCGCCATATATTAATTCAGCTCCCCATTCTTTTAAAAAAGATGCTTTACGAAAATTTCTAACTAAGCATTTTACTTGAAAGCCTTCATTTAAAGCTTTTCTTACAACTTGTCTTCCTAAAGTGCCTGTACTACCAATTACTAATAAACTCATTTAGTAAAATTCCATATTTCATAATGTTAATTATAAGACATCTTAACATACTAACTTTAGTATTACGCTTAAAAAAGGTTCTTGACATATCTTTAGTTAAAGTGGGTAGAGAGGGATTCGAACCCTCATAACAATGTTGTCATATTTTGAATATGATGCGTATACCAAATTTCGCCACCTACCCATAATTTTTTTATAAAGAAGTTCACATGTTATAGTTAATTACATTAAAGTAAAGATTATGAATATTAAGCATTATATATCTTCAGACAATTATATTAGTTCGCCAATCACATTATTTCACTGTATTAATTATAAGATAAAAATTGTTACTATATTCAGTATTTTATCATCTATACCTTACTTGAACTTCAATAATTATAACATAATTTTAATATTTCTTTTTATACTTACAATACTTTTAATTAATAAATTAATTGATTTAGTAAGCATATTGAAGGTATTTCAAATGTTATCCTTATATATCACATATACAATGTTCATTAGCCATTGCATTAATTTTAATCATCAAACTGAGATTAATATATATATTTCGTCAACATATTTACCATATTCTATACATTTTTTTCGACTACATAAAAAAAATAGAATATGCTACCAGTTTATTGTTAAATATTTAATTTACTATACTCCAACATATATTATAAAAGTAGCTTTAATTAATATGATATCAATCATCTTGATTTATCTTTTATCTACTTGTACACAAAATCAAATGATATCCGATGCCCTAATTAACATATCTATCAAAATAAGTAATTTAAAATTATACAATTTAAATGAATATATCATGACAATATCAATTAGTTCTCAACTTTTAGAAAGAGTTATTGAAAACATAAGTAGTCTGTTTTTAGCAATAAAAATTAAGAATAGTTTATATACAAAAAAAATTATTTATCACCTTATTCCTTCTGGAAAAAAATATCTAATTAATTCAATAGAAGATCACAACTATACAAGTAGAGTATTTTGGATGAGAAAAATAGATAGAAACATATCTAGGACATATATAAAGTAACTTAAGTGATATTATTTAATAGATATTATATAATAAAAGTATATTAAAAAATTAATAAAACACTTTCTATATCAATAAAAATGAGTAAAAATTTTGTTGAAGATAATTCAAGAAATTATTTAGATACTTTAATAAATAAACCATACAAATATGGATTTCATACTAAGATTGAGTCAGAATATTTTCCAAAAGGATTAAGCCTAAAAATTGTGGCATTGATTTCTAAAGCTAAGAAAGAACCTATATTTTTAACACAATTTAGATTAAAAGCTTATAGCAGATGGATCAAAATGCAAGAACCTCAATGGAGTAATATTTTTTATAAATCTATTAATTATAATAATATATTATATTATTCAATACCCAAAAATAAAAAAACAATTAATAGTTTAGAAGAGGTAGATCCAGAAATATTAAAGACTTTTAAAAAATTAGGAATATCTTTGGATGAACAAAAAAGATTAACTAACGTTGCCGTAGATGCAGTATTTGATAGTGTTTCAATAGCAACAACATTCAAAAAAGAGCTAGCTAATGCAGGAGTTATATTTTGTTCAATAAGCGAAGCTATTAAACTATATCCAAACCTTATTAGAAAATATTTGGGATCTGTCGTACCAATAGGAGATAATTTTTTTTCAGCACTTAATTCAGCAACATTTAGCGATGGTTCTTTCTGTTATATACCACCTAATACACATTGTCCACTGGAATTATCTACTTATTTTCGAATTAATAATAAGCAATCAGGTCAATTTGAAAGAACCTTAATAATAGCAGACCAAAATAGTTACGTTAGTTACTTAGAAGGTTGCACGGCTCCAGAATTTGACAGCAATCAACTACATGCTGCTATTGTAGAATTAATTGCTTTAGACAATGCAACAATTAAATATTCTACTGTACAAAATTGGTATTCTGGCAATTTACAAGGAGAAGGCGGTATTTATAATTTTGTTACGAAAAGAGGAATTTGCATAGGAAAAGATTCAAAAATATTATGGACACAAGTTGAAACTGGATCTGCCATCACGTGGAAATATCCTAGTTGCATTTTATTAGGAAATAGATCTATTGGAGAATTCTCGTCTATTGCTTTAACTAATAATTATCAGCAAGCAGATACAGGAAGTAAAATGATCCATATTGGCAAATATACAAAAAGCAGAATTATTTCTAAAGGTATATCAGCAGGTCACTCAATCAATAATTATCGTGGTTTAGTAAAAATGGGACCAAGAGCTAATTATTCTCGTAACTATTCACAGTGTGATTCATTAATTTTAGGTAACAAGTGTCATGCAAATACTTTCCCCTATATACAAGTTAAAAATCCATACTGCAAAGTAGAACATGAAGCTTCAACCTCAAAAATAGGAGAGGAACAAATCTTTTATTTTCTACAGAGAGGTATAAATGCAGAAGAAGCAGTCAGTCTAATGATTAATGGTTTTTGTAAGAAAATTTTAAATGATTTGCCAATGGAATTTGCTATGGAAGCTGATAGATTATTAAACTTAAAATTAGAAGGTACTATAGGTTAAATATTTTAATATGGAAAAACAAGCAATGCTAACAATTAAAAACTTACATGCAAGTATTGATAATAAGCCTATTATAAAAGGATTGAATTTATCTGTAAGACGAGGAGAAATTCATGTTATTATGGGAAAAAATGGATCAGGTAAAAGTACATTGGCTAAAATTATAGCTGGTCATCCATACTATAAAGTAACAAAAGGAGATATTATTTTCAATAATGAGAATATTACTTATGAGGAACCAGAAAATAGATCTCACAAAGGAATATTTTTAGCTTTTCAATATCCAATAGAAGTACCAGGTGTAAGTAATATTGATTTTTTACGTTTAACATATAATTCTAAACAAAAAAGTCTACACAAAGAAGAGTTAGATCCTCTATCTTTTTTTGAATTGATTAATCAGAGAGTAAAAGATATTGACATGGATACAAAGTTTTTAGACAGGCATCTTAATGAAGGATTTTCCGGTGGAGAAAAAAAGAAAAATGAAGTTCTACAAATGTCTTTACTTCAAAGTCAATTGTCTATACTTGATGAAATTGATTCTGGACTAGATGTTGATGCATTAAAAAATATTGCTAATAATATTAGTAATTTTGCAAATGACAATAATGCTATACTGTTAATCACACATTATCAAAGACTCGTTGACTATATCAAACCTAAATATGTACATATTATGGATAAAGGTAAAATCATATATACAGGAAATGAAACAACAGCAATTAGAATTGAAAAACATGGATATGATTCTATTTCATTAATTCAATAAAAAATTATAGTTTTTATATGCATCATTTTATTTTTATAAATTAAAACTTAGGAAAATTCAAAAATTTGTACTAAGTTTTAAATATTATAAAATTATTTGACAATAGTTAGTATATTAAACTAAATAGTAAATGTCTGTTGAACATCTTGTATTGACTGCTTTAATAGATCTTCAGATTCAGGAGTTAATTTTTTAGTATTACGAATATTTTCTCCAAATTCTGGCTTAGAATTTTGCAGATCTTCTCTTAAAGCTATAACAAAATCTTGAACTTTAGATAACTCAATATTATCTAAATAGCCATTGACACCTGAATAAATAACAGCAACTTGATCTTCTACAACAAGAGGAGAATTCTGGGCTTGTTTTAAAATTTCTCTTAACCTTTGTCCACGAGCCAATTGATTCTGAGTAGTTTTATCTAAATCAGATGCAAATTGAGAGAAAGCTTCTAATTCAGCAAATTGTGCTAGCTCTAATTTAAGTTTACCAGCAACTTGTTTCATTGCTTTTATTTGTGCTGCAGATCCTACGCGTGATACAGAAATCCCAACATTAATAGCTGGTCTAATTCCAGAATTAAATAAATCTCCTGACAAAAAAATTTGTCCATCTGTGATTGAAATAACGTTAGTAGGGATATAAGCAGATACATCACCAGCTTGTGTCTCAATTATGGGTAATGCTGTCATACTACCTCCACCTAAATTATCATTAAGTTTAGCAGCTCTTTCTAGTAATCTGGAATGTAAATAGAATACATCACCAGGATATGCTTCTCTTCCAGGTGGACGACGTAGAAGTAAAGACATTTGACGATAAGCCTGCGCTTGTTTCGTTAAGTCATCATAAATAACCAAAGTTGCTTTACCTTTATACATAAAGTATTCTGCTAAAGCAGCACCAGTATATGGAGCAATATATTGTAATGTAGCAGGATCATCAGCATTAGAGGCAACAATAATTGTATACTCTAATGCACCTTTCTCTTCTAAAGTTGACACAACCTGTGCAACCGAAGAAGCTTTTTGCCCAATAGCAACATATATACAAATAACATCTTGGCCTTTCTGGTTAATAATAGTATCCAATGCAACAGCTGTTTTACCTGTCTGTCTATCTCCAATAATTAATTCTCTTTGTCCTCTACCAATTGGAATCATAGCATCAATAGCTGTAATTCCAGTCTGCAAAGGTTCACAAACTGATTGACGACCAATAATTCCAGGAGCATAAGATTCTATTAATCTAGTCTCTGTTGTGCTTGGTATACCTTTACCATCAATTGGTTTTGCTAGTGGATTAACAACCCTACCTAAAAAATTATCACCCACAGGAACTTGTGCTATTTGTCCGGTTGATTTTACAGAACTTCCTTCAAGAATATTACGTCCGTCTCCCATTAAAACAACACCAACATTATCACTTTCTAAATTTAAAGCTATACCTATAGTTTGATCTTCATCTTCAAATTCTAATAATTCTCCAGCCATTACTTCCTCTAATCCATATACACGCGCAATACCGTCACTAACTTGAAGAACAGTCCCAACATTAGCAACTTGTAGTTCTTGATCATATGTATCAATTTGTTGGCGTATTATATTACTAATTTCGTCTGGTCTAATGTTTAACATAAAATTTTATAATTTGTAAATTTTTATTTGCAAATATTAATCTATAGTGTATTTTTATTAATTAATTTGTATTCAAGTACAGCGACATTCTTTTTAACTTTCCAGATAAACTAGCATCTATTATTTTAGAACCAATTTTAATAACAAATCCTCCTATTAAATCAGGATCTTTATTTATTATTAATTTAACAGTACTACTTTTAGTCATAGATTTTACTTGTGCAACCAAATTTTCCTGTTGAACTTCACTTATATCAACAGCTGAAAACAATTCAGCAATTGTAATAGATTCTAATGCGTAAGTTAGCTCTAAATATCTATCAATAATAATACTCAAAAAAGCAATTCTACGTCTATCAACTAAAACTAGTAAAAGATTTAAAATAAAAGGATGAACCTGATGTTCAAATAATTGCTTCAATATTTCTTTTTTTATAGAAGTCTTAATTAATGGATTTGATAAGAATAACTGTAAATCTTTAGATTCAGATAAAATCATAGATATTGATAATAAATCTTTGCTAATTTCACTTAATAGGTTAATGTTTCGAGCAATATCAATTAATGCCTCAGCATATGGTAAAGCTATCCTCTCTTTAAGATTTTGATTACTCATACATTTATCTTACCTTCTAGCTTTATAATATTCTGATCTATTAGCTTTGCTTGCATATTAGAAGTCATTTGACTTCTTAATTGTATACCAACTTTCTTGATAGCTAAAAATGTAATTTGTTGCTGTATCTGTAATCTAACTTGAGTTTCAGCAAATTTAACACTTACTTTACTAGATACTATTAATTTGTCTATATCAGACTTTCCTTCTTCTAGTATAGACTGACGCACTTTTTTAGCAGTAATTTCTGCTTCTTGAATTATTTGATTAATAATTAGTTGAGTTTGAGCTAATTGTTTTTCGGCTTCAATTAAGCGTATATTAGCTTGATCTAATCGTTCTTCAGATTCACGTATAGCAAATAATACTTTACTTTGTCTATCTGATAAAATAGAACCTAAAAATTTTCTAAGTACGTATATCAAACCAGATAATAAAAGTAGAATATTTAAAACATTTGCTTCTAAAAAATTAGCATTAAAACTAATTTTAGCAAATAATGGTTCTTGACTAATAATCTCAAAAATTTTCATCTTTCTATAATGTTGTTTTTTATTATACTTTCTGTGAACTATTAATCATCTAATAATTTGTGTTTTATTTGATCACTTAAAATATCCACTTGTATCTCTAAACTTCTTAATGCTTGTTCTTTTTGAATATTTAGCTCATCATAAGCATTTAACAATAGTTTTTCTGCATCTTTTTGTGCTTCTTTTATTTTTTTTGAAACAATGTTTTGCGCTTCTTCTTGAGCATTTTTAATAATCTTTTGAGCATTTTTACGAGACTCAGCTAATTCAAGTTCATACGTTTTTGTCAATTCATTAGCTTTAACTAAAGATGCAGAAGCACTAGTTAAACTATTACGAATATATTCGTCACGATCATCAAGAATATTAGTAACTGGCTTATAAAAAAGAATATTCAAAATTAATGTTAATGCAAGAAACTGTAATGCCATTAAAGGAAGAGTTGCATTAAAATCAAATAAGCCACCCTCAACATCTACTGTAGATGTTTCACTAAGTAACGATATCAATATATACATTATGAACTCTTTAATAATTTGATAAAATAAAAAATTAGATATTGATAAGCAATATCGCAAAAACACTTAGTTCATAAATTATTTAGTAAAATAAACTAAGTGTTAAATGAAAATTAACTAGTATATGGGTTGGCAAATAAAAGCGATAATGCTACCACAAGTCCATAAATTGTTAAAGATTCCATGAACGCTAAACTTAATAATAGCGTACCTCTAATTTTTCCTTCTACCTCTGGCTGTCTTGCAATACCTTCTACTGCATTTGCTGCTGCACTTCCTTGACCAATACCAGGACCAATAGCAGCTAGACCGACGGCTAATCCTGCTGCTATAACAGATGCAGCTGAAATAATAGAATCCATAATTATTTAATAATCTTTATTAAAAATAGAAAATTAACATATTTCATTATAATGATACTTTAAGATTTATAAAAAATAATCTTGAAGTACAAATTCTGTTACTATTAAATTAGTTATTAATGATTACCATGTCCCTCTAAGGCTTCACCTATATATGCTGCAGATAAAGTCGAAAATATCAAAGCTTGAATTGAACTTGCAAATAAACCTAAAATCATTACGGGTAATGGAATTAATATAGGAACTAATAGTGTAAAAACAGATACAACTAATTCATCAGCTAAGATATTTCCAAATAGTCTAAAACTTAATGATAACGGCTTAGTAAAGTCTTCAAGTATATTAATTGGTAGGAGAACAGGTGTAGGTTCAATATACCTAAGAAAATAACTTAAACCATTTTTACTCAAACCAGCATAAAAATATGCTAATGAAGTTAATAATGATAATGCTACAGTAGTATTAATATCATTAGTTGGTGCAGCTAATTCTCCTTCTGGTAATACAATTAATTTCCACGGTATTAAAGCACCAGCCCAATTGCTACCTAAAATAAATAAAAATATAGTTGAAATATATGGTACCCATGATCTATATTCATGTTCACCAATTTGATTTTTTGCAATATCTTGCAAGAATTCTAGCATAAATTCCATGAAATTTTGAAGTTTTCCAGGAACTCTCTCAAGTTTTTGTGTTCCGATAAAGGATATAGTTAATAAAACAGATATAACTATCCAAGAAACAATAAATACTTGACCATGAACATTGTAGCTGCCTATTTGCCAATACAAATGTTTACCAACTTCAACTGCTGATAATGCAGTAAAAGCTAATAAACTATAACTATTTTGTTGATACATTTTGTTTTTAAAATTAATTTATAGTAAAAATATATTAACTAACTATAAAATTAAACATTAATATGAGTATTTAATTGATATTATAATAATCATACCATTATAATTAGTCATATCTTGACATAATTAAATATTTAAATTTATTTATTAGTAATCATACTAGAAACCTCTTCAGTAAAATTATTACTCTTTGACTCTAAACCTTCGCCAAGTATAAATCTTGCAAAGCGTC
This sequence comes from Odonthalia washingtoniensis, assembly GCA_032358235.1. Taxonomy (NCBI): domain Eukaryota; phylum Rhodophyta; class Florideophyceae; order Ceramiales; family Rhodomelaceae; genus Odonthalia; species Odonthalia washingtoniensis. The sequence goes on along the minus strand of JAULBU010012590.1, from coordinate 30,550 downwards.
TAACTTTTATGTTTTCACCAAGTAAAGCAATATGTTGTTTTACTAATTCTTCAATAGTAATTTCTGTTTTTTTAATAAAAGCTTGATTCATTAGTGAGAGCTCTTTAAATCTTTTCTCAACTCTACCTTCAGCAATTTTAGTTTTCATATCAAGCGGCTTATTAGATAAGTCTTCTTTTTGTAACTCAATATCTTGCTCATACATGATAATCTCTTTTGGAATATTATCTTTAGATACATATTGGACCAATTGACACGCAGCAATTTGCATTGCAATATCTCTAGCAAGTTGGTGAAATTCAGGTTGCCTAGCAACAAAATCAGTTTCACAATTTAATTCAACAATAACACCTATTCGAGAACCAGCATGAATATAGCTTTCAATAAGTCCTTCAGTAACAAGCCTACTTGATTTTTTATCAGCAAAGGCTAAACCTTTTTTTCTAAGAGTTTCTATTGCTATATCAATCTGGCCATCTGAAGCCTCTAAAGCTTTTTTACAATCTGTCATGCCAGCTCCAGTCTTATTACGTAATTCCTTAATATTTTCTACAGAAATTTTTTTTAGCATAAATATAAAAAATGTTTAGATATAAAAGTAAAATATTTATTAATAATAACATTCTTTTTAAGTTGTTTCATTACAACGATCAAGAAGCTTTACCTTCTAAAATTGCATCAGCTATTTTAGATAAAACTAACTTAATAGACCTAATAGCATCATCATTTGCTGGTATAGGTATATCAACTATTTCAGGATTACAATTTGTATCTAACATACAAATAGTAGGAACACCTAATTTAATGCATTCCTGTATAGCTGTAGTTTCTTTTTTTTGATCGACAACAATGACTAAATCAGGTAATCCTTTCATATTTTTAATTCCATTTAAGTGTTTCCGAAGTTTATCAAGCTCTTTACGCACTATTGAAGCTTCCTTTTTCGGCAATACATCTAATAACCCTTCCTTATCTTTCTGTTCTAATTCATTTAGTCTATTAACTCTAGACTTAATAGTAACCCAATTAGTTAACATTCCACCTAACCACCTTTGATTAACATAAAAAGAATTAGATCTAGTAGCTTCTCTGGCAACTATACCAGCAGCTTGACGTTTCGTACCTAAAAATAGAAAAGTTTTACCTTCCTTTGAAGACTTTTTAATAAATTCATATGCATCATTTAATAGCTGAGCTGTTTGCACTAAGTCAATAATATGTATACCATTCCTTTCAGTATAAATATAAGGAAACATTTTAGGATTCCATCTTCTAGCTTGATGTCCAAAATGAACACCAGCTTCTAATAATTCTTCCAAAGAAACTATTGACATAAATAATAAATAATAAAAATATGAATATGACGATTTAACTATTAACTTAAATAAGAATATAAAGACGACTTTGATACAAATAATAACATAAAATAAATTATTGACTATATAACAAAAAAGCTAAAATAATATAACAATAATATTTCTTTATTTTGTATTATAAAAAATATTAATGTTTTTTTCAATAAAGAAGATAACATTAAATAAATATGACAGCTTTTAATGAATTAGAAAACCTATAGCTAAGCTACACCTAAAAGTTGATAAAAAGTATCAACTTATGTTTTTTTACAGCATTGTTTTTTTAAAACTTCTATTTTATATTTTTATATTACTTGTATAATTATTACATTTTACTTTATTCTTATTACTATTTTTCCGTTTTAAATTTAGTCATAGTTCTAGCAAAAAAATTATGACAAAACCTTTTATAAACTTTTATTTGTCTTTTTTAATGTTCAGTTAGAGAGATATATACCTATCATAAGTCTATTTAATGATAGAAAGATCTTTTTTAAAAAATGCTAATCATTATTATAAGATTATTATAAAAAGGTTCCTATTTTTACTTTTTCCACAGTGCATTATCGTAATATTTTTATATTAGGTAATTAACATTTAGTTACTTATAAGTTTATTCGGAATCACAAATTATAATATAATATAATATAATTTAATTTGATTGATTAACACTTTATCTGATTACAAGTAATTTATAGATTATTCAATCTTATTACTACGAGCTATTCGATCATCAATTATTATGTCTTCAAAATTACTTTTTTTAACTAATTTCATCGATTTAATTGAACCGTTACTTGATTTGCCCAAATTATTAATTTTAGAATAAATTTCTTGATTTATTTTTTGTGCATTATAAGTATTAAATCCAGTACCGGCTGGAATTAATCTACCAATAATAACATTTTCTTTTAATCCTCTTAACCAATCTAATTTACCATAAATTGCTGCTTCTGTAAGCACTTTAGTTGTTTCTTGAAAACTTGCTGCTGAAATAAAGCTATCAGTATTTAGAGAAGATTTAGTAATACCTAGTAACACTGGATAATAAGATGCTTGATTTTGATGAATTATAATTAATGAGTTATTAATAGATTCTATTTTCTGTAAATCAACTAATTCTCCTGGTAAATATTCAGTATTACCACCATTTTGTATTTTGACTTTTGAGGTCATCTGTCTGACAATAACTTCGATGTGCTTATCAGAGATATATACTCCTTGTGACTGATAAACAGATTGAACTTCCTTAACTAAAAAAATTTGTATCTCCATTATACTTAATCTAGTCGCATTAGAAATACTTAAGCCTTGACTTAAATAAGATCTAAATTTTGTTTCCAAAATAGAATGAGGATTAAAAGATACTTCTATTTTTTTTCTTGCTTCTAAAATTTCTTCTATACGTGGTAAACCTTGAACAATATCACCTGTCTTAAATCTTTCAAAAATTAGTGTTGCGATATTTTCACCCCTCTGAATTAAATTGCCATTAGAGATATGAACCAATGAGCCAGAAGAAATTAAATAAGGCTGACCTATTCTTATAATGACTTGATTATCTTGTATAGCAATTACTTTACCTGAAGAATTTGTAACAACATTAGTCGCTATTTCATCACCTGCATATATATAGCTATTAACCTTAACTTTTATTATTTGATTATTTGCTATATCAAATATTATTGTATTTAGCTTACTAATAACAAGTATACGCCTATTAGATGTTTTAGTTTCTTCTATATATGCGATTCTTCCAGGAATAGAAGAAAATATATCAGTTTGAGAAATTATTGAATTTGATGCTAAATATTGTCCATCATTAACTAAAATAGAAGTTTTTGTATATAAATTATGATTTTTATGAAAGAAAGATTCTCTAATAGTTAAAAAATCAGCTGTAATAAATTTAACTAAAAAACATAGATCTTTGTTAGATTGATTTATAGCTTGCAGTTGCATATAACACTTCCAAGAAGAAACTTGATCTTGTAGCTCAATAATTAAATGAGTTAAAATTAGATTGATCCCATTAACAGATTTCACTCTTTCTCCATCTTTAAAATAAGTTCTACGAACTAATTTTAAATTAACAATATTAGTTGCAAAAGAGTTTTCGGAAAATTGTAATAATAAATTTTTATTTGGTACAGAATAAATTACAACTGGCCTCAAAAGTACAAAATTTTTATCTAAAATATTGAGATATTCCCAATAAACTAATTTATTTGTATTAACTTCCTCTAAAAGAGTTTCGCCAGGACGCAAAAACCCCCTATATTTATCTAAAGATTTATTTTTTAAGTCGACTTCAATTAATTGACCTGGCTTAATAATAATTTCCCTGATAATACCATCTTTATCAATAATTTCTAAAAAACCAGAATTATTAGCAAAAATGTTCTGTATTATTTCTGTACCTGCTTCAATAAAATGTAATTTATCAACTAATAGTAGAGAGATATCTTTATTTATTATATGAGTTTCTTCAGGGATCCAAAGAATATATCCGGAACCATGAATGTTATAAAAATCTTGTTCACTACTTTTAGATACAGATAAATCAAGATATTTAATAATTCCACCTGTTTTAGTCTTATACGCTGTTGATATTAAATCACCAATTATCTGTTGGTGTGAAATTTTTTTATTAGGCTGACATTTTAAAAGAAACTTATCACCATTAGTAGTTTCTAAAAAATACCTCTTATAATCATTAATTGTTTCAATAAATACGTTTAAATTAGTATACAATTTTGAAGAAGTAACCAGTAGTAACTTGGAAGAGAATAATTTATCTTTGATAATATAAATTTTACCGTCATGATGATTTAATAGTTCTGTACGTGCTAATAAACTATCTTTCTGTATTATTTGATTATTTGAAACCATTAATCTGGTCAGCTTAGGTAAATTATAAACTTCACCTGAAAGTACCCAAACTACAATATTATTATCAATACTACGAGTAAAACTATTTTGGTTTATTAAAGAATTATCAAAATGTACACTCCCAGAAAAATCTGCAATAACTGCTTTTTGTGCTTTTTCTGTAGATAACTTATTATTTAAAGGACACTCAGCTAAAATTTTTCCTATTTTAATAGATTCATTATTTTTTACAAGAAGTAATGAGCCTTTTAATATAAAAAATTTCTTTTGTTCGCCAGTAGCACTTAAGATAACAATAGTACAATCAGAATTAACTAACATCACATCTTCACCATGTCTATTACGAGTTGGAACTAAAATCATATTCTTAGGGTATTTAACTGTACCTTCTATATGACAAACAATATTTTGAGATAATTCACCAGTAAATACACCTCCTGTATGAAAAGTACGCATAGTAAGTTGTGTACCAGGTTCACCAATAGATTGAGCAGCAATAATACCTACAGCTTCACCTAGATCAACAACTTTACCATGAGCTAAATTCCAACCATAGCATAGCTGACAGACAGAACGAAGAGAAGAACAAGTTAAAGGAGAACGCACTAGAACATTACGTAAATTTAGATCTTTAATTTTTTCTGCTAGTATTGTATCAATACTCTGATTAGCTTTAGCAATAATATCACTAGTATTAAGATCTATGATATCTTCAGCTAGAACCCTTCCAAGTAATGCTTGCTCTAACGAAATCAAAATTTTTTGATTATCAATCATTTCTTCCAGCAAGATACCACTAAAAGTTTTACAATCATTTTCACGAATAATGACATCTTGTGCAACATCAACTAAACGGCGAGTTAAATAACCAGAATCAGCTGTTCTTAAAGCTGTATCAACTAATCCTTTTCTTGCACCATAAGAAGAAATAAAATAGTCTGTAATTGTTAAACCTTCTCGAAAATTATGAAAAATTGGCAAATCAATAATTTGACCTTGTGGGTCAGCCATTAACCCTCTCATCCCAACTAATTGTTTAACTTGAGAAATATTTGCTCTTGCTCCTGAAAAAGCCATCATGTAAATAGAATTCAAAGGATCAGTATTTTTAAAATATTGTATTACCTCTGTTTTTAAGTTTTCGCTAGCATAATTCCAAGTATCAATAACCTTCTGAAATCTTTCAACAGCAGTAATTTCTCCTCGCTTATAACGTTTATCAGTTTCTTGAATAGATTTTAAAGTTGTATTTAATAGATTTTGCTTACTTGGAGGAATACGTAAATCTTCCAAACTTAAGGAAATACCAGCTTTAGTTGAATAATAAAAACCTAGATCTTTTAATTTATCGGCCATATTAGAAGCACGAGCAATTCCATATTTTCTAAAAGCCCAAGTTATTAATTTCTTAAGCGCAGATTTATCAACAACTTTATTGAAAAAGTAAATGTTTGATAAATGATTTTTCATAATTAAATTAATCCTGATGTGTTAATAATGAATGACTAAATGATTAAAGAATTTTGTATGGCGTTATTAAATAGAATACGACCAACAGTAGTTCGAATATATTGTACTAACTGATTATCCTGATGATCTAATTTAATTATCTTATGTGTATGATAAATTATTTTATTACCACTTGGATCTAATATTATTTTTAAAGGTTCACTATTATCATCAGAAGATATCTCTAATAAGCCATCAAAACGTACCCAGATGAAAGAATGTAATGCAATTTGATTATTATTGTAAGACATAATAGCATCTTGCAAGTTAGCAAAAAAATGATCTCTTCCTTTAATAGAAGCAGGATTATTAGTAGTTAAATAATAACAACCTAAAACCATATCTTGGCTAGGCATAAGAATAGGAGATCCTGTAGCAGGAGATAAAAAATTATGAGGAGCTAGCATCAACAATCTTGCTTCAGCTTGAGCCTCCAATGACAATGGAATATGTACAGCCATTTGATCACCATCAAAATCTGCATTAAATGCTGGACAAACTAAAGGATGTAATTTAATTGCCCTACCATCAACTAGAATGGGCTCAAATGCTTGGATACCCAAACGATGTAATGTAGGTGCTCTATTTAATAAAACTGGATGTCCATGAATAACTTCTTCTAAAACATCCCATACTAAAATATCATTTTTTTGGATTATTTTTTTAGCAGCTTTAATATTATTAACTAATCCTTGAACAATTAGACGATGTATAACAAAGGGTTGAAATAGTTCTAGTGCCATTTCTTTAGGTAAACCACATTGATGTAGCTTTAAATTAGGCCCTACAACTATTACAGATCTACCAGAGTAATCAACTCTTTTACCCAATAAATTTTGTCTAAATCGTCCTTGTTTTCCTTCAATAATATCAGATAAAGATTTTAGTGGTCTATTATTAGAACCTACAACTGTCCTTCCACGTCTGCCATTATCCATAAGAGCATCAACAGCTTCTTGTAACATTCTTTTTTCATTTCTAATAATAATTTCTGGAGCTAAAATTGCTTTTAAACGAGCTAAACGATTATTACGATTAATAATTCTGCGGTAAAACTCATTTAAATCAGCTGTTGCAAATCTTCCTCCATCTAATTGAACCATTGGTCTTAGATCAGGAGGAATTACAGGTATGACAAAAAAAATCATCCAAGATAATTCAGCACCTGTTGATATAAAATTTTCTAGCAAACGCAATCTTTTCATTTTTTTGCTAAATTTTGTAGATATTTTTTTTTGTGGTGCTGGAGGCTTTAAAGCATCTTCTCTTAAAATGTCTACATTATGTTTTAGGTCAATGTCTTTGAGTAATCTATAAATTGCTTCTGCTCCTATTCCAACTTCAATATCAAAAAAATCATTAGATTTATTATACAATTTATCTTCTAATGACCTCCATTCATAGCCTTCAAGTAGCTGTTTATAATGCAGTTTACTATCAGCACCGGGATTAAGTACAACATATGAGTGAAAGTAAACTATTTTTTCAACCTCTTTAACAGTTAAATCCAAAGCTAATGCTATATAGCTAGTACTACCTTTAAGATACCATACATGTGTAACTGGTGCTGCAAGTTCAATATAAGCCATACGATGTCGTCGAACTTTAGATTCAGTAATTTCTACACCACATCTTTCACACACAATGCCTTTATACCTAAATCTTTTATATTTACCACAATGACATTCCCAATCTTTAACTGGACCAAAAATACGTTCACAAAATAAACCATCCATTTCTGGTTTTAAAGTTCTATAATTAATTGTTTCTGGCTTAGTAACTTCACCAACAATTTGACCATTTGGCAAAGTTCTTTCACCCCAAGAACGTATTTTATCAGGAGAAGCAAGACTTATTTTTACGTAATCAAAATAATTTTCAGTTTGCGTCATAATTTAAGTAATCCTTAGTACAAAAAAATATCTTTTACTGTAGGTGAATCTTGATAAATATTAGAAGTAGAAACAATATTATTATGATTATCATCATAAAACTCTATTTTATGAATAGATATATCTAAGCCCAGAGATTGTAACTCACGCATTAAAACTTTAAATGATTCAGGAGTTCCCGGCTTTGGAATAGGTTTTCCTTTAACAATAGCATTTAGCGCTTCATTACGACCTTGCATATCATCAGATTTTACTGTAAGCAATTCTTGCAAAGTATATGCTGCGCCAAAAGCTTCTAATGCCCAAACCTCCATTTCACCTAATCTTTGGCCACCATGCTGAGCACGTCCACCTAAAGGCTGTTGAGTAACCAACGAATAAGGTCCAGTAGACCTAGCATGAATCTTATCGTCAACAAGATGAACTAATTTTAACATATATGCTTTACCAACTGTAATGGGATTATCAAAGCATTCACCCGTCCTACCATCCATCAAAATAATTTTGCCAGGGTAATTTAAATTAAATAGCCATGATTTACCACTTTGAAGACTGGCTTGCTTTAATTTATTATTAACTAGTGCTCTAGATGCTTCTTGACCATACATTTCATCGAAAGGAACAATTTTAAATCTTTTATCTAAATATTCACCAGCTATACCTAGCAAACATTCAAATAATTGACCAACATTCATCCTAGAAGGTACCCCTAAAGGATTTAGTATAATATCAATAGAACGACCATCAGGTAAAAAGGGCATATCTTGTCTTGGCAGTATTCTTGAAATAATACCCTTATTTCCATGCCTACCCGCCATTTTATCTCCAACTTGAATTTTTCTTTTTTGCGCTACATATACTCTAACAATAATGTTAGTTCCAGGAGGTAGATCATCGCCATTTTGTCTTTTAAAAATTTTGACATTGACAACTCTTCCCCTAGCTGCATTTGGTAATCTTAAAGAACTATCTTTTACATCTCTAGCTTTTTCACCAAATATAGCTCTCAGTAATTTACCTTCAGGTAGTTGGTCAGATTCTCCTTTAGGAGTTACCTTTCCTACTAATACATCACCGGAGTCAACCCATGAACCAACAACAATTATGCCATTTTTATCTAATAAAGAAATCGAAGAGTCGCTAATATTTGGTATGTTACGTGTAATTTCTTCAGAACCTAACTTAGTCTGACGACACTCAATTTCATATCTTTCAATATGTATAGAAGTATATAAATCATCGTAAACTAACCTTTCACTAATTAAAAAAGCATCTTCATAATTATAACCCTCCCATGGCATATATGCAACTAAGATATTTTGCCCTAATGCTATCTCACCAGAGTCTGTTGATGCTCCATCTGCAATAACTTGTCCTTTAACAACTTTTTCTCCAGGCCAAACAATTGGTCTTTGATTAATACAAGTGTCTTGATTAGATCGATAATATTTTTTTAGTCTATAGTGAATAGTTCTACCTTCAAAATCTTGGACTCCTATTTTTGTTCCAGAAACATAATGCACAGCACCTTCTGTTCTACTTAAGATAATCATTCCTGAATCCCTAGCAATTTTTGATTCTAATCCCGTGCCAACAATAGGTTTTTCAGGATACAGCAAAGGCACTGCTTGTCTTTGCATGTTGGAACCCATCAATGCACGATTCGCATCATCATGCTCTAGAAATGGTATCAAAGAAGTAGCAGCCGATATAACCTGTATAGGAGATACAGCAATATAATCAACTTGATTGTTAATGGAAGTAGTAAACTCTTGACGATATCTAATAGGAATACTTTTTTCTTTAATATAAGTATTGTGCTTTAGCATGATATCTGCTGGAGCAATTTTTAATTCATCTTCTTGATCAGCTGTGATATATGATAATGTATCTTGCCTCAGAACTTTTGAATTACTAACTAAATAACAAGGAGTCTCAATAAAACCATATTTATTAACACGTGCGTACATACTTAATGATCCTATCAATCCTGCATTAGGACCTTCAGGAGTTTCAATAGGACATATACGACCATAATGACTAGGATGTAAGTCTCTGACTGCAAAACCAGCTCTATCTTTGTTTAAGCCACCAGGTCCAAGAGCACTTATTCTTCTCTTATGTGTTAACTCCGAAAGAGGATTAGTTTGATCCATAAATTGAGATAATTGACTTGAGCCAAAAAATTCTCTAATTGAAGCAATTAGTGGCTTAGGATTAACTAAATTTGATAAACTTAACGAATCAAGATCGCATACAATCATACGCTCACGAATAATTCGTTCTAGACGATTAATTCCTATACGAACTTGATTCTGCAAAAGTTCACCTACGGATCGAACTCTTCGATTGCCTAAATGGTCAATATCATCAAAAGTTCCTATATTTTGTTCTTTAATATTAATCAAGTAATCAACCGATAAAATAATATCTTGAGGAGACAAAACTCTAAAATTTTTAGGAATTTTTAAATTTAATTTTTGGTTGATTTTATGTCTACCAACTTCACCCAAGTCATATCTTCTAGGATCAAAGAAACGAGAATATAGCATTTGCCTAGCTATTAACAAAGTAGAAGGTTCATTAGGACGAAGCTTACTGTAAACAATTAACAGTGCCTCTTCGTCTGTAATTTGTTCAACAGAATATTTACCTATCTCTTTGGATAGCTCTTTTTGCTCATATGTATTAGAACCATTAGTGAGAAAAGAGTATCGATTTAATCGTAATTTAATTTCTTCGTTACTTAAACCAATAGCTCTTAAAAATACATATGCATTGACTTTATGAGTTTTGTCAATTTTTACCCAAATTTGATTTTTTGCATCAATTTCAAATTTTAGCCAAGATCCTCTATTAGAAATAAGGCTTGCACTATATATTGATTTATTATTTTTATCTAACTCTTTCTTATAATAAATACCAGGACTTCTAATAATTTGATTAATAATAACTCTTTCTGTACCAGAAATAACAAAAGTTCCTCTATTAGTCATCAGAGGTAAATCGCCAATAAAAATTTGTCTTTTTCTATACTTTTTATATTTATCTGAATTACTAGATGAATTATTATAGTCAGTACTTTTTTGTTTTTTAATAAATTCTGTATCTTTCCTCGTTAATTTAGAAGGAATATAGATTTGTGCACTGTAAGTTTTATCACGACTCTTTGCTTTACGAACATTATAGCGCGGAAACTTTAATTTATAGTCTCTACCAAAAAATTTTAATTCTAATTTGCCTGTAGGATCAGTAATAATTGGAAAAGAATCTAAAACTTCTACTAAACCTTGCTCTAAAAAAATTCGAAAACTTTTTATTTGTACTTCAGCTAAATCAGGTATTATAGATACAGAAATCTTCTTTTGTAACATAAAAAACTCCATACAGGTATTGAAACAAACAAATTAAGTATATAAAAAGAAAAATATCTAAATATATCAATAAATAATTATCAAGAAGGATAAATAATAAGTCTTAGATATATTCTAATTAAAATGAGAAATAATAAATACTAAACTGATTGCATAAAATATAAAAATTATTAAAATATAGATTTATCTTATTTTTAAATAAAGCGCTCAATTTAAATATTAAGGTACTATAAGATTAGACTTATTTTATTATTTTAGCTAATCTCGCTTTTTTACGTGATGCAGTATTCTTATGTAAAACTTTGCTTTTCACAGCTTTATCTATTCTTTTATAAACTAAAGATAAATGATTTTGACAAATATTTGCATTGTCTTTCTTACCTATATCATTTTCTACACTGAGCAAATATTGTTTAATTGCTATTTTAATGGCTAACTTATATTTTTTATTACGACGGCGATTTCTTAGTGTAATCTGATGACTTTTAATGTTAGATCTAATTTGAGGCATATTATCATTTTATTATAAAAACTACTTTAAAGATGAATTATGAACTTTAGAATATTATACACTATTGTAGTAACATATACAATAGTATAAATCGCTTGATAATAAAAATAGATTTATGAGATAATTAAAGAAACTAAATAACAAATAAATATATGGGAAAAAATAAAGGATCACGTATTGTAATTACATTGGAATGCGATTGTAGAAATAAACGCAATGATGAATCAAGAACACAAAGAAAAAAAGGTATTTTTAGATATACTACTTGTAAAAATAAAAGAAATACTCCAAATAGATTAGAACTCAAAAAGTTCTGCACTTATTGTAATTGTCATAGACTATTTAAAGAAATTAAATAACAATAAATACATGAATCTATATAAGAAAGCAAATATTAAAGAATTAAAAAAAGAAGTAATAGATTATAAAGATATAGATTTATTAAGAAAATTTATTAATGATCAAGGAAAAATTTTATCTAGACGTTCTACAGGACTGAGCTCAAAACAACAAAAAAAAATTACTAAGTCCATTAAAAGAGCTAGATTATTAGCTTTAATGCCATTCTTAAATAAAGATTAAAGTATATAAATGATAAAGATGAAATTGTTATAAATAATATTATTTCATCTTTCTACAAGAATAAAATAGTTATAAAGTCATACTCATAAAGTTTTTTCTTTAGACATCAAGTCATAAGCATCTATAGTATCAAACTGTTCCCAACACTTATAGTCTGACATTAAACCACATTCATTTATAGCAACAATTTCATCAACATCATTTTTCATGCGTTTCAAAGATGTTACAACACCTTCATATACAATATTATTTTTGCGAAAAACTTTGATATAACACATCTTAGTTAACTTACCTTGATCCACAAGACAACCTGCAACAAATCCTTTATTCATATTAAAAACTGTCTGCACAGATGCATGACCAATCAATACTCTATCATATTCTGGTTCTATTAAATCTAGCATCGTTTTTTTTACATAATCAAATAAATCATAAATTATATTAAAGCTTTTTAATATAATTCGATGTTTCTTTACAAGATTTTTAATTTGAAACGAGCTATTTAAGTTAAATCCTAGAATAGTAGCATTCGTTGTATTAGCAAGTTCAATATCAGTATTAGCAATATTGCCAACATTTGCAGAAACAAGATTAATTTGTACTTTAGATTGAGGAATATTAAACAGAAGATCTATTATGGCTTCCAATGAGCCCTGAGTATCTGTTTTAAGAATTAATTTAAACTGTTTTACTCTAGAGTCAGTATCTAAAGATATTCTTGTATTAAGCAATTTTAAAGATTTATTAATATTTTTATTATCAGAATATTTTAAGCAATAGTTCTTAGCCTCTTTCTCATTATTCAGCACTTGAAATGCCAATCCAGCCTGTGGAACTACAGCAAAGCCCAAAACCTGTATAATTGAAGATGGACCAGAAAAACTAACTCTATTATTAGATAAACTAGTAATACTCTTAACTTTACCCACCACATTAGCAGTAGCAATTAAATCTCCTAATTTTATTGAACCGTTTTGTACAATTAAATTAGCTATAGGTCCCTTCTTCTTATCTAGATATGCTTCTAAAATCATACCAGTACCTAATTGATTAGAATCAGCAACTAAATGTTTAGCTTCAGAAAAAGTACAAATTTTTGACAGTAACAAATCAATATTTTGATGTGTTGCTGCACTAACTTCAATAATAATGGTATCAATTTCGAAGTCTTGAATTAACATATCATGATTAGACAAATCTTGCTTAATTTTATTAATATTATTTAAAGATTTATCAATTTTAGTAATAACAACAATAAAAGATAATCTCATCTTTTTAATATAATTCATAGACTCAATAGTTTGTGGCTTTAAGCCATCATCAGCAGCTATAACTAATAAAATAATATCAGTAATTTGTGCTCCTCTTAAACGCATAGCTTTAAAAGACTCATGACCAGGAGTATCTAAAAATATCAATTTATGTATTTTTGAATTATAAAACCACTCTACTTCATGACCTGAAATAGCTTGTGTAATTCCTCCATACTCTTTTTGAGCTAAATTGCTTTTTAATATAGAATCTAATAATGTTGTTTTACCATGGTCTACATGTCCTAAAATAGTTATAATAGGAGATCTTTGAGTTTGATGAGAGAAATCAGTACTTGAATGCAGAATTTTATTACTAGAAACATAATCTAGATCTTGTTTAAGCAATTGAAAACCATATTTCTTAGCAATATTAAAGGCCATAGAAAAGTCTAATACTTGATTCCTTGTAACTGAAATTCCTCTATTTAAAAATAAATAAGTAATTATTTCTGCTTCAGGTATATACATTTTTAATGACAATTCTTCAAGTGAAATAGGCTGAGAAAAAATAATATCTTTAGTTAAAATAGAATTAATATCTTCATGATTATGAGAATCAAAAATTTTTGGTAAAGGATTATCAATTTTAAGATCTTCTGACTTAAACTTTTGTTTCTTTTTATACCTGCTATTAGGCTTAGGTGATTTTAGAGATGAAACAATTAAAGATTCTTGATTAAGCAGTCCATTCTTTGTATCAACAAAAATTTCTTCATTTTCTATATTATTAGAGTTTTTACGCTTTTTTTTTATTAATTTATTCTTATTTTTTTTAGTTTCAGTAATATCTTGTACATGGGCATTGTTTTTATATTTTTTATCAAATTTATATGAAGATATTATTTTGGTATTAACAAGATCACCAGCAACATTATTCACCTTGACTACAGAAGATGAATGAGCAGGAATTAAACTAATAAAATTTAGTAACTTAGGTTCAGTAAGGTTTAGAATAATCTCAGAATATTCCAAACTTAACAATGAATTACTTATATTTATTATTTTAAGATTAAAGTGCAATAATTGAAAGGTCTTTGAAAGAGTATTTATCATATAAATTAATTAAAATATTTATACTACGAAATAAAAAGTAGATTTTCGTTAAATATTACAATTATATTATTAATAAATTATAATATCAAAACAAATACGTAATTTAAATTATGCCCAGATTACAAAAAAATGATAATTTTATAGATAAAACGTTTACTGTATTAGCTGATATAGTACTAAAAATTTTACCAACGAGTAAAGAAGAAAAAGAAGCATTTTACTATTATAGAGATGGAATGTCGGCACAATCTGAAGGAGAATATGCAGAAGCTTTAGAGAATTATTATGAAGCTTTACAATTAGAAGAAGATCCATATGATCGTTCTTATATTCTTTATAATATAGGGTTAATATATGCAAGCAATGGTGAACATATTAAAGCTTTAGCATACTATCACCAAGCAATAGAATTAAATACAAATTTACCTCAAGCTTTAAATAATATAGCTGTTATATACCATTACCAAGGATTAAAAGCAATAAATCAACAACAATTTGCTATATCTAAAGAAATGTTTTCTAAAGCAGCTAAGTATTGGAAAGAAGCAATATATTTAGCCCCTAATAATTACATAGAAGCACAAAATTGGTTAAAGACAACAGGACGTAGATATAATCTAAACTAAAATATTTAAATATTACTTAATTATAAATATATAATATATAATAATATTGAAATAGATGGAGAATAATTACAGAACTTATATGAGAATATATTACTGGAAACACTGTTAATTAACTAATTACTAATAAATAAGAATAAGAAATGGTTAAATCATTGGAACAAGGATCGGTTATACAAATTATTGGACCTGTATTAGATATTGAGTTTCCTAATGGGAAATTACCTAAAGTATTTAATGCCTTAAGAATACAAAGTAGTGATAGTGTTATTACATGCGAGGTACAACAGTTACTAGGCGATAATAAAGTAAGAGCTGTTGCAATGAGTTCAACAGAAGGACTAAGAAGAGGTACTGAGGTTACAGATACAGGAAAACCTATAACTGTACCGGTTGGTATACCTACACTTGGAAGAATTTTTAATGTACTTGGAGAGCCAGTAGATGATTTAGGCAATATTGGATCAGAAGATTTTTTACCGATACATAGATCAGCTCCAGATTTTACGCAACTTGAAACAAAACCTTCTATTTTCGAAACAGGTATTAAAGTAGTTGATTTATTAGCACCATATAGAAGAGGTGGTAAAATAGGTTTATTTGGTGGAGCAGGTGTAGGCAAAACTGTTTTAATAATGGAATTAATTAATAATATTGCTAAAGCACATGGCGGAGTATCGGTGTTTGGAGGTGTAGGAGAAAGAACTAGAGAAGGCAATGACTTATATGAAGAGATGAAAGAATCAAAGGTAATAAACGCGGAAAAATTAATAGAATCTAAAGTTGCATTAGTATACGGACAAATGAACGAACCTCCTGGTGCTAGAATGAGGGTTGGTTTAACTGCACTTACTATGGCAGAATATTTTCGTGATATTAATAAACAAGATGTTTTACTATTTATAGATAATATTTTTAGATTCGTACAAGCAGGATCAGAGGTATCAGCATTATTAGGAAGAATGCCCTCTGCAGTTGGTTATCAACCAACACTAGCAACAGAAATGGGAGCACTACAAGAAAGAATCACATCAACTATAGATGGATCTATTACATCTATTCAAGCAGTTTATGTACCAGCTGACGACTTAACAGATCCTGCTCCTGCAACAACATTTGCACATCTTGATGCTACAACAGTTTTATCTAGAAACCTTGCAGCTAAAGGAATTTATCCTGCAGTAGATCCTTTGGGATCTACATCAACAATGCTACAACCTGAAATAGTAGGTATCGAGCATTATTCAACAGCACAACAAATAAAGTCAACATTGCAACGATATAAAGAATTACAAGATATCATAGCTATTTTAGGATTAGATGAATTATCTGAAAATGATAGATTGATCGTTGCAAGAGCTAGAAAAATTGAAAGATTTCTATCACAGCCATTCTTTGTTGCAGAAGTATTCACAGGTTCGCCAGGAAAGTATGTATCACTAGAAGAAGCTATTAAAGGATTCCAAATGATTCTTAAAGGAGAATTAGATGATCTACCCGAGCAAGCATTCTATCTAGTAGGTAATATAGAAGAAGCAATAAGTAAAGCAGAGACTTTAAAGTAATTCATATCTTATAATCATAATTATGACATTAAAAGTACGTGTAATTGCACCAGATAAAATAGTTTGGGATGCAGAAGCTGAAGAAATAATTTTACCAAGTAGCACAGGACAATTAGGAATTTTAAAAGGACATATACCATTACTTACTGCATTAGATATAGGAGTCATGCGTGTTAGAATTAATAAAGAATGGAAGCCAATAATACTTTTAGGTGGTTTTGCAGAAGTACAAAGTAACAATGTTACAATTTTAGTCAATGGAGCTGAAGAAGTTTCAGAAATGGATATCGAAGAAGCTAAAACAGATCTTGAACAAGCAACCAAATTAGTTGAAGAGTCAAAGACTAATAAAGAAAAAATTGAAGCAACACAAATTTTGAGAAAAGCAAAAGCAAAAATACAAGCCGCAACAGTAGTTAATAGCTAAATAATAAGTAAATAATACAAAAAACATGAATTTTATATTTTCATGTTTTTTGTATTATTTACTTATTAACTTAAACCAGAACAAATATAATCAAAATACAATCCCATCTCTTTACCAGCATCTGAACCAACTAAGGAAGATGTTACTTCTTTCATAGCCTGGATAGCTTGAATAGTTGCACCGATAGGTACACCTAAAGAATTGTAAGTTTCTTTTAATCCATTTAGTACTCTTTCATCTAATATTGATGGATCACCAGCTAGCATTCCATATGTAGAATATCTTAAGTAGTAGTCTAAATCTCTAATACAAGCAGCATATCTTCTAGTAGTATACATATTACCACCTGGTCTTGTAATATCAGAGTATAAGAGCGCTCGAGCAACAGATTCTTTAATAATAGTTGCAGCATTAGCAGCAATAGTAGCTGCTGCTCTAACTCTTAATTCTCCAGTTTGAAAGTATCCTCTCAACTTTTCTAATGAATTATCATCTAAATACTTTCCTTGTACGTCAGCTGTATTAATTACAGAAGTAATAGCGTCTTGCATGAAATAACGTTCCTTTTTTGTAATATAAAATTAAGTATAGGTATAAAAAACAATTAATTTGTAGGTACAATAAGAACTATTGCATGGCACCAAGAGTATAATCAAAGTAAAAACCTGCTTCAGCAGAATCTTCACCAGATAATAAAGAACAAGCAACATTCTTCATCGAGCGTACACCTTCCGCAACGCCAGAAATAGGAGTACCCAGCGAATTATACATTTCTTTTACTCCAACTAAACCAATCTCTTCAATTGGAGTTACATCTCCGGCTACAATACCATAAGTAACTAATCTTAAATAATAATCCAAATCTCTTAAGCAAGTTGCTGTCATTTCTTCTCCATAAGCATTGCCACCTGGAGAAACAACATCTGTTCTTTTTTGAAATAACTGTTGTCCACCTTGCTTAACTATAAGTTCTCGATTATCTGTTAATATTTGAGCGATTCTTAAGCGTCTTTGGCCAGAAAGTACGAAACTTTTAATTCTATCTAATTCTCCAGGACTTAGATATCTCGCTTCAGCATCTGCATTAACAATTGATTTAGTAACAATACTCATAAATAAAACTCCTTAAGCTTTAATATAACTAAAAAATATAACAAAATCAGTTGATATATTTTTCTTATTAACATCAGGAATAAATTAATAATATAATTCTAACTTATCTAAAATTAGAATAATAAAAAATATCTACAATTAGATAATTTTATTATTTACTCAATATATTGTAAGAAAAAGTACTAAAGCAAGAAAGTTAGTTTATCTCTAAATTATAATCAAAAATTTTGATAGTTAGTCTTAATAACTTGATATTGATTTGAAAGTAGGTATAGTAATACTTCTATCTTGTTTAGTTAAAGAATTATATAACTTTTCTGTGTTTGGAAAATTAGCAGCAGGTAATGTCGGAAAACGGCGATATGGAACTTTATTGGATCCAAAAATTGTATTGTATTCTAAGCTATTAACAATACTATAAATAAAATGGAATAAACCTTGAGATGCTAAAATTTGATTATAATACCGTATTTCAGCCTGATTATTAGGAGCTCTACCTAAAAAGTGTTTTGTTCCAAACTCAATTACTTTAGTATTCGGGTAAGGGTCATAGAATTCTTTGCGATATAAAGAAGAAGCACCTATCTTTTCGATTAATTGCTGAACCGTCAATTCACATACTATAAATGCCTTTTCTAAATTATAAAATTCATCACCAATACTAAAAGTATTTAAATCTCGTTCAAACAATTGCTTATAAATAGCTCGTAATATCTGAATTCTATAAGATTTTTTAGACAGACTATCTATTTTAAACACTTTTGATTGATACCTTCTATTAGTAACACCTTGATTAATCTTAGAATTCACATCGTTTATAGAATCTTTTTGTTTAGAGTTAGCTAAGCTAAGGAAATTTATATTACTGGATAAACCTCGTTTCGTAGAGTTAGTAAAACTTCGAGACGATTTATTTACTAATAAACCCCTAGATAAAACTGAAACAGAAGTAATATAGCGTTCATATGGAACAATAAAATTACCAAATGATTCTTGATATTCTAAACTATCTAATAGTGAGTCAACCATCACATAATAACCTTTTTTATATACTAAATTAAAGTATTGATCAATTTCTTGTCTACTATAAGTTGGTCTACCAATTAATTTAATATGTATATACTCTATAGCTTTGCAGATATATAAAGAGTCCCAATATAAAGATCTAAATAAAGAAGATTTTACAAGCAATCTAATAAATTCACGAATAGAAATTAGAGTATTACGAAACTGATTTTCATATTTAATTATCATAGATAATTCCTCTTCGTACACAAATCTACCAAAAACTCTTAAATAAATAGCAGAAATAACTTGATTAGTACTTAACTCTAGATTTGTAGTACTAAAAATTTTTGGGCCTAAAGACTCTGCCTGTTGATTTCGTAAACTTGGATTACTTATTTGATTATAAATGCCTGGACCATATCTAACCAATAACCTTCTGGTATCCCTTGTGCAAAGTGAAGATTTTGTTTTTAAAAAGACTAAGTTGTTAGGAAAAATAGCTCCAAATTGAATAGATAATGGATCATTACTTAAGCCATATGGATGTTGATTAAGTAAATTATTTTTATAATCAGCAAATAATGTTATAAACTCAGGAATTTTTCGAAAAGCAGTACTATAATTAAAGAGTCTTAACTGAGGCCCCCAATTTTTAGACTCTTGAGCCTCTTCACCAAGTATACGCAAATATGGAACTGTTTCTTCACTAAAGTAATCAGCATATTCTTGAGAATTAATTAAATTATCAACTAAACCATCTAAACCTCTATTAGATAGAATGGCAAAGTATTTCTGAAACTCTTTAATAGAACTTAGTCCTCTTCCAAGAAAATGTCTACAAGATAGTTCTACTACACGACTATTAACAAAAGGTTGATTAAATTGCTCTTTATAAGTAGTAGACTTACCTAGATAACGAATAAATTCTTTAACCGATAATTGACCTGTTATTAACTTTGATTCTAAGTCATTAAATTGAATATTATAAGCTTTACAAATATCTCTCTCAAATACTTGTCTGTAACAAGCAGAAATAACTACCTGCTTTTCATAAGTAGATATACCGCTCTTCATAACAAATTTTTGATTAGGAACACCTGCTTGATTATATATTTGAGGTAAACGTAAACCTTGCAAATCATTAGAAGATCTTTTACGAACTTTATCACTTAAGCCAGAAGACTCAAATTCAACAATCACTAAATTAAAATATTGTTGAACTAATTGTTTTGATTCAAGATCATTAGCAAATAAATTTACAGACAATTTGCGCATTTCACGCAATGCAACTATTGCAGCAGCACTTGAGCAAGCATTATCTATTAACTCTCTTAATCCACGAATATTAGTAGATAGCAAGTTTGTATCTCCAGAAATGATTGCATAAGTTAAATATCTTAAAAACCAATCCAAATCACGTAACGATTTTTTCATACGCATAGAACCATAACGAGTCACATTAATAGGCTTAAAACCAGGAGGTAATGGATCACTAGAATTAAATAATGTTGATGAAATATTATCTAAAAAATTAGTTGATGCATTTCCTGATAAATATTGAGAAATAGTTGTATCATTGATAGAACTAATATCTAAAAATGAAGCCTGTGGTCTTTCTAAATAAGAAATAGGAGATCCGCCAACAAAAATTTTATCAGCAGCTTTAGAAACTAAAAAATTAGCATTTTTAGTTAATAAATCAGCTATTTCTATACGTCTACTACCAGAACTAAAAAATGAAACTAATTGATTTAACTCGCCTAGTTGCAAAAATCTATCTTGTTGCTCAGCCTGTAAAATACTAGACAAAGACAATGTCCTATAAAGTTTTGGTTCTACTAACGGACTTCCACCAGTAGCTTTAACAATCATAAAAACTTATATCCATAATTTTATAAATAAATAACAACACAATTGATTTTATATACTGAAATCAAAACATTAAGAAGAAATTATTAATATAATATAATTAAATTAAAAAACTACCTTGAATAACGATAAATTTTGTAATACTTCAAATATTAATATCAAATATGAAAAATGTATATAAGAATAATCAAGAAAAAGACATGCCAATTATTGAGCATTTGGGAGAGCTCAGAGAAAGAATAGTTTATGCACTTTTAGTATCTATAGCTATAACAGTAATATGCCTAGTTTATACAAAACAAATTACATTTATTTTGCAGAAACCTGCTTTAGGAATTAAATTTTTGCAACTAGCACCAGGAGAATATTTGTTTGTTTCTATAAAAATAGCAATATATTCAGGTATTATAATAAGTAGCCCATTCAGTATTTATCAAATAATTAGATTTATTCTACCCGGACTAACTGAAGAAGAAAGTAAATATTTAATACCAATATTCATAGGTTCTATTATTCTATTTTTTATTGGGCTACTATTCTCATATATCATTCTAATTCCAATTACTTTAAAATTTTTAATTAGCTACGGCTCAGAAATAATAGAACCATTCTGGTCATTTGATGAATACTTTAACTTTATACTAACAATCCTTTTTAGTACAGGAATATCATTTCAAATACCTATTATACAGGTTCTATTAGGATTAACAAATATAATTAATTGGCAAAAAATGTTAGAATCTTGGAAATATATTGCATTTGCATCAACTATAATTGGCGCCATTATTACTCCATCTACAGATCCCATTACTCAAATTTGCATGACTGGCACTATTTTAATATTATACTTTAGTGGGATTCTAGTATTAAAATTAATAAAAGAATAATAGAGTTAACAACAAAAATATATTTTTGATTTTGTCATCAATAATAAATATAGAATGTTATTATAAATAAAAATAAAAGAACAAGAATATACTTAGGAAAAATTATGAAAAAAATTGGTATAGAATCGGACATTAAAACAATCCTATTAATTGCGATTAGTATTTTTAGCTTAACGAGTTTTATAGCAAATCCGGCGTATAGTTTTCCTGTTTATGCTCAACAAAGTTATGACAATCCTAGGGAAGCTACAGGACGAATTGTCTGTGCTAATTGCCATTTAGCACAAAAATCAGTATCTATAGAAATACCAAAGTCTATTTTACCTAATAGCGTTTTTGAAGCTAAAGTTTTTATCCCTTATGACATTAATAATAAGCAAATTTTAGGAACAGGGACAGAAGGATCACTTAATACAGGAGCAATATTAATACTACCTGAAGGTTTTAAATTAGCACCAAAAGAATTATTAAATGAAACATTAAAAAATAAAACAAAAAATACATATATACAACCATACAGTACTTCAAAAGACAACATATTAGTAATTGGGCCATTACCTGGAAATAATAATAAGGAAATTTCTTTTCCTCTATTATCACCTGATCCTAACAAAGATAAAGGAGTATTTTTTTTGAAATATCCAATATATGTAGGTGCAAATAGAGGCCGTGGTCAGATTTATCCAACAGGAGATAAATCTAATAACAATCCAATAAGTTCTAATATTAATGGAAAAATTATTAAGATAGATTTAAATAAAAAAGGTGGTTTTTCTATAGATATAGAAAAAAATAATGGTGAAGTTGTAACACAAGATGTACCAAAAGGATTAAAAGTAATAGTTAACGAAGGTAATTATATTTCTACCAATCAGAACCTCACTAATGATCCAAACGTAGGTGGATTTGGTCAGGATGAAACAGAAATAGTCTTACAAAATCCAACTAGAATTAAGAGTATGATTGTATTTTTTACAGGCGTAACAATTGCACAAATTTTCTTTGTATTAAAGAAAAAACAGTGGGAGAAAGTACAAGCTGCAGAAATGAACTTTTAAAGCCTAAAATATTGATATATCTTATCAATATTAAATCTATAAAAGTTTCAACAATAAAGAATTAGAATAATAGCATTCTCACAGAATCAACTATCTGTTGAGGATGTACAACAGTAGCCTTTTCTAAATTACCATTATAAGGTGTTGGAATATCTTGAGAAGATAATCTAACCACAGGTGCATCTAAAAGATCAAAGTAATTGTCATTAATCTGTGCTATGATTTCAGCTGCAATACCTCCTGTTTTCATGCACTCTTCTACAATAATTAAATGATGTGTATGCCTTAAAGAACTAATAATTGACTGAATATCTATAGGTTTTAAAGAAATTAGATCAATGACCTCTGGATCATAACCATCACTAACTAGAATATCAACAGCTTGCATAACATGATGACGCATACGAGAGTAAGTCACAATAGTAACATCATAACCTTTTCTAACAAACTCTGCTTTATCAAGAGGAACAAAATATTCTTGACTAGGCACATTATCTTTGAGGTTATAAAGCAATACATGTTCAAATAAAATAACTGGATTATCATCACGAATAGCAGATTTTAATAGTCCTTTAGCATTATATGGAGTCGAACAAGCAACTATTTTTAAACCTGGTATGGCTTGAAAGTAAGCTTCTAAACGCTGAGAGTGCTCAGCTCCTAACTGTTTTCCAACACCACCAGGTCCACGGATCACTAATGGAATCTTAAAGTTACCTCCAGAGGTATATCTTAACATACCAGCATTATTAGATATTTGATTAAAAGCAAGTAACAAAAAGCTCATATTCATTCCCTCAACAACTGGTCTTAGACCTGTCATAGCAGCACCAATAGCCATACCCATAAAACTATTTTCAGCAATTGGTGTATCTAAAATTCTAAGATCTCCGTATTTGACATGTAAATCTTTGGTAACCTTATAAGAGCCACCATAATGACCAACATCTTCGCCTAAAACAAATACAGATGAATTTTTTTCCATTTCCTCATCAGTAGCTTCACGTAAAGCATCAAATAAAAAAATTTTTCCCATAATTTTAATATATAAATATATAAATTTATTAAAACAAAAACAAATTAGACTAATCTTCTACAAAAAGGTAACGCTTTAATTCTTCTATATCTGGTTCAGGACTGGATAAAGCAAAATTTACAGCATCATCTATATTTTTTTTAACTTTTAATTCAATATTTTTCAAAATATCTAAAGAGACTAATTCATTGTCAAGCATATATTTTTTTAAATTTTTAATCGGATCACGAGCCAACCATGCATTTTTTTCATCTCGTGATCTTAGTTCATCAGGGTCTGCTAAAGAGTGTCCCCGAAATCTATATGTTAATGCTTCTATTAAAGTTGGACCTTCGCCAGCTCTGGCTCTAGCAATTGCTTTCTCAGCTACACCTCTAACTGCTAATACGTCCATACCATCAACTTCAATACCTGGCAAACCAAAAGCTTGAGCTTTTTTATGTATTTCTGGTGCAGATGTCGAACGATGATGAGCCATTCCAATAGCCCACTGATTATTCTCTACAACAAAAACAATAGGCAATTTCCATAATACAGACATATTTAAACACTCAAAGAATTGACCATTATTAGTAGTTCCATCACCAAAAAAACAGACAGTAACACTTAATAAACTAGCTTTATTTAAAATCTGTTTCTTATAAACACTTTGGAAAGACGCACCAATAGCAATTGGAATACCTTCACCTATAAAAGCAAAACCACCAAGAAAATTATGTTGAGCAGAAAATATATGCATTGAACCACCACGACCTTTACTACAACCAGTTTCCTTACCAAATAATTCTGCCATTACATTTTTTGGGTTTACTCCTTTACTCAAAGCATGAACATGATCTCGATAAGTACTACAAACATAATCTTGTGTTTTCAACAATTTAATTACACCACTAGAGACAGCCTCTTGTCCATTATAGAGATGAACAAAACCAAACATTTTTCCACGATAATACATTTGTGCACACATATCTTCAAAACTACGACCTAATAACATGTCTTCATATAATGATAATATGACATTAATATCAGTAATGTTACTATTTTCAGTACTATTAAAGAGAGAAGTTACTGGTAGAGCAATTTGTCTTTTTTCTTCACACATTTTTGTATAAGTATCTCCTAAATTATTAATACATAAATAATAATAAAATAAATATATAAACTAATCTATTATATCATAGTTAATAGAATAAGAAACTAGGAAAATATCTGATTTTATATAGTATTAACTATAAGAAATAAATACCTAGAGTATTAATCATTACATACACTAAATAACTTACTCTTTTTAATATGACTAATTTTTCAAATTCACTTTTTAAATCAATTAACCCAGAACTAAAGCAATTAAATAATAACCTAGAAAAAATGATTGCAACAGAAAATCCTATACTATATTCTGCAGCTGAACAGCTGTTTTGCGCAGGAGGCAAAAGAATTAGACCAGCAATTCTTCTATTAATTGCAAAACTTACTACAAGACAACAAAACATATCTACTGAACAAAAAAGATTAGCTGAAATTACAGAAATAATACATACTGCAAGTCTAGTACATGATGATATAATAGATGACTGTGACACTAGAAGAGGTATTGAAACTGTTCATAATGTTTTTACTAATAAAATAGCTGTTTTAGCAGGAGATTTTCTTTTTGCTCAATCCTCTTGGTATTTAGCAAATTTAAACAACTTAGATGTGGTTAAAATAATTTCTAAAATTATTACAGATTTTGCAGAAGGAGAAGTGCAACAAGGTATGAAATTTTTTGATAATCAAATTTCAATACAAGAGTACATAGAAAAATCTTTTTATAAAACTGCATCTCTAATAGCATGCAGTTGTAAAGCGATTACAATGCTTAATAACTCTAAATTACAAATGCAAAATGATTTCTATATATATGGCAAACATCTAGGCTTAGCATTCCAAATAATTGATGATATATTAGATGTCATAAGTTCAGCGACAAACTTAGGTAAACCTGCAGGAGCTGATTTAAAAAACGGAAATTTAACAGCTCCATTAATATTTGCCTTAGAAAAAAAACCTGAACTAAACGACTTAATTAATCAAGAATTTCAATACAAACAAGATACTAATATAGCTATTAAAATTATAACAGAGACTAATGGCATACAAAAAGCTAAAGATCTAGCAGAAGAACATATTCAATTAGCTATACAAATATTAGAAACTAAATATACTAATTATAAAACCCAAGACTTGTTATTAGCTAGTTATTACATACTAAATAGAATTAAATGAAAATACTAAGGATTAGATTGAACAAAATCGATAAAACAATTAAAAGCAGGCTTATCAATAATAGCTAGCTGTGATAATATTTTACGATTTAATGCAACGTCCGATTTTTTTAATAGATAGATAAATTGACTATAACTTAAATTATGTAATCTAACTGCAGCATTAATACGAATAATCCACAAACGACGATAATTACGCTTTTTATTTTTTCTACCTACATACGAATACTTTAGAGATTTAAGTACTTGTTGTTTAGCAGTACGAAATAATTTAGAATGAGATCCTCTAAAACCTTTAGCTAATTTTAATATTTTTTTTCTTCTTTTACGAGCAACATTACCCCTTTTGATTCTTGTCATAAATACTACTCACAATCCTACTTTAATATAAATACGGTAAACTATTAATTAAATTAGAATAGTCACTATAATTAATAATGCTTACTTTACATAGACGACGTTTTCTCTTACTATTTTTTTTTTGAAGCAAATGGTTTTTTGATGCCTTACGCTTAAGCAACTTATTATTACTAGTAACTTTAAAACGTTTATTAATAGAGCGATTAGTCTTTAATTTATACATAAAAAATAAAAATATATAATAAATAGATAGTTACTTACTTAACACAGACAATGCATATTCAATTAAGAGAACATCATTTAGAAGAATATTAATAAAATTTTTTACAAAAATTATTAATAGAAGCTACAAATAACATTAACATAATTTTAATTAAATTAGAATTAAGCTCTTGAAATATTTTCATATTTAAGTTAAAAGCAACATTAGCTTCTGCAATAATTTGTTCTATTTGTTTTTTATTAAGTGGTAAAGTATTTAAAGATTGTCTATATAAATCTTTAAATTTTTTTTCATCTTCTATTAAAGGAAAGTCATAAAAAGCTGTTCCTACATGATCTGGTAACTGCATAGCATTTTTAGCAATTTTTTTGAGTATTTGGCCACCAGATAAATCTCCTATATATCTCGTATATGAATGTGCTATCAAAAGTTCTGGACTACAATAACCAATTTGATGAATTCTATTCACATAGGTCTGAGTTGCTGATGATGGTTCTATCTGATTAATCCAATCATTCCCATAATAATAAATAAGATCTTTAATAAGACTTTGTTTCCGATAAAGTTGAGGGAAATATACAGCATTTACTGCTATATGTGTTTTATTATTTTCTATTTGTTCTTCTATAGCATCATAGATGAAATATAAATTACTTACTAATTTTCTATAATTTTTTTTATCAACAACACCTCCAAGAAAAGATTTTACAAAACTAACATTTTCAGCCATGCTATGAGATTTAGTTGTTCCTTCACGTAATTGTTGAGCTAAATTAGTAGACATAATTATTACCTTATACTTTATTTAATTGATTCTATTATATTAAAAATTTTGAAGAATTTAATCAATTATAGTATTTATCAAATTGATTTAAAATATTCTTTAGCTTGATTTGGGCTGTTTTTTATTGTAGATTCACCTGGTTGCCAATTTGCTGGGCAAACTTCATCGGGATTATCCTGTACATATTGTATAGCTTTAAGTGTTCTTATTGCTTCATTAACACTCCTACCAACATCTAAATTATTAACTAAAGAGTGTTGAATGATTCCTTCTTTATCAATAATAAAAAGACCT
This sequence comes from Odonthalia washingtoniensis, assembly GCA_032358235.1. Classification (NCBI taxonomy): domain Eukaryota; phylum Rhodophyta; class Florideophyceae; order Ceramiales; family Rhodomelaceae; genus Odonthalia; species Odonthalia washingtoniensis. Next base: position 2,555 of record JAULBU010012590.1, on the reverse strand, counting down.
CTTAAAGATTTACCTTCATTATTTAAAACGTTATAGGATAAACTTATTGTTTTATTCAAGTCAGAAACCAAAGGATATCTTAAATCACCAACACCACCAGATTCACGATCCAATTGCATCCATGCTAGGTGACAGTATTCACTATCAACAGATATGCCTAATATTTCAGCATTTAAAGAATGAATTTTTTCGTAAGTATCGCTAAAAGCTGTAATTTCTGTAGGACATACAAAAGTAAAATCAAGAGGATAAAATAAGAGAATCAAGTACTTTCCCAAGTAATTAGATAATTTAATTTGGTTAAACTCTTGTTCATAGACAGCAATAGCAGAAAAATCGGGAGCTTTATCTCCGACTTGAATAAAATTTTTAGTTAGCATATTGATATTGAGTTAATTTATTGCATTAAAAGTTTGCAATGATAAAATATGAATAATAATATTATATTATTACATACAAGTTACAGAAAAACTACTAACTAAATTTCATATAATTTAGCGAAATAAAGCAAATAGCGGGGAATGGATTTGAACCATTGACCTTCGGGTTATGAGCCCGACGAGCTACCATACTGCTCTACCCCGCGACTCAATCATTATACAATATAACTACATATTATTCAAAATTTAGTATATAAAAAGTAAGATACAATAAAATTTAAGATAATGATTAAAAAAGTATATTTTAAACGCGTCAAAAAAGGCATAATTTGATATAAACCAATTAATCTATCTTGAATTAAGTATTCTGAAGTTTTTACCCAAACTTGACCATCGTACCAACCAGACTCTTCATAAAAGATAGTTGCACTTAATAATCTTTTAATGATATATGACCAACCTAAATATAACCGAATAAAAAGAAAAAATAAAATCATATTAGAAATAAAAAAATCTAATATTAATAATTTTAAAAAATCATGTGTAAATGTAAAAACTAATAGAATTAAACTTAAAAGCGTAAAATTCATTATAAAAATAAAAGTAAGGCCAAGAAAAAAATTTTTTGTTTTTGATACAGACCAAGAAAACAACCAAGATTTTTTTAAAGATAAATATTCATTTAGAGGCTGTTGATCAAATGGAACAGGGCAATTATTTTTAGAACTAAACATAGTAGTAAAATAACAAAAACATTAACAAATTTAAAGAGAAATAAATCATAAATTAGGCTACAGTGTAATTAATGAGAGAACAGTAAAAAGAAAGAACATAGATACATTAAAAACTATAAGTTTTTGCATTAAAAGCTGATTCGACTGAAAGCTAAATAATTGATTTTGACTAATATAACTACTCCCACTATTCTTAGTTGGAACATTTATTAAAATAAATAATATAGTCAATAAGCTAAATAGATACCACAAAAACTTTACCATAATAAATAATAATAAATTAAATATAAAAAATTTAATAAGACAAATCATATACTTGATAAAACTTTAAAATCTTATTAAATTATTAATCACTTTATACAAATCATGAGTACATGTTCAGACTACTCGCCTTGTATTTTTAAGAGAATGAAACCTAATGTTAAACCAATCATAATCATCAATGAACTAATTACAGCAGTAGTAAAAATTTCTGATACCATATAATATAAAATCCTTAATTATTAATTATTTGGACTAAAAACCATTTCTTCCCCATACAACTAAAGCAATAGAAAATGTAAACGTAGCTAGTAAAGCCCCCCACCCTAAACTAATAATATCTATCATGAATACCTCCAAGATAATAAACATTATACTTATTATACCAATATAATAACTCTTATCAAGATAATTAAATGATTAAGAATAAAATAAGTTTATTTTTTCATATTATCATAAGCAACAAATATTTAGATAAATGTAAATTTTTAACAATTATAAAGAAATAAAAAGTAAGTTAAAATTAGTATACAAATAACTACCTATAGTTAAGTTTACTATATTTATTATAAAATAAAATATGCAAAGTACTATAAAAGATACAAATAAAAAGATTAAAGAAAGTTTATTAACACCTAGATTTTACACTACAGACTTTAACGAGATGGCAAATCTAGATATATCGCTAAATACAGATGAATTTGAAGCACTACTAGAAGAATTTAGAGCAGATTATAATAAAAAACATTTTATTAGGGACGAAGAGTTCAATAAATCATGGAATAACTTAGACAACAAAACTAAATTACTATTTATAGAATTTCTTGAAAGGTCATGTACTGCAGAATTTTCAGGCTTTTTGCTATATAAAGAATTATCTAGAAGATTAGAAGAAGCTAATCCTATACTTGCTGAGTGTTTTTTATTAATGTCAAGGGATGAAGCTAGACATGCTGGATTTTTAAATAAAGCTATAGGAGATTTTAATATATCACTAGATCTTGGATTTTTAACTAAAAGTCGAAAATACACTTTTTTTTCACCTAAATTTATTTTTTATGCAACATACTTATCAGAAAAAATTGGATATTGGAGATACATTACAATATATAGACATTTAGAAGAACATCCAGAACATCGTGTCTATCCTATTTTTAAATTTTTTGAAAACTGGTGTCAG
>JAULBU010012589.1:0-72528 GCA_032358235.1 Odonthalia washingtoniensis | reverse complement strand
GGACCTATCTTGCTTCTTTGGACGATACTGAGTGGCTATGGGTGGAATTTAGTGGGAACCAAGAGGATTTGCCGGATCTCTGCATTTGTTATCGGAATGATTAAATGCCCGTCCTACTTTGGCTGCATGGTAGTGGCAGAACTTAATAAGCAAGCTACGATTTTTGGTGTTGCGGGTATGATTATAGTTGGTGGATGATGTAGAAGGTTGCGGAAAGGATGGAGTAAGAGGTGCAGTTTGAATTTCATTTAGCTCAAGGGATTGTATGGTTGTTTGGATTTCTTGTATGGATTTAGGAATGTGTAGGAGCTAGAAGGTAATGATGGGGGGCGAAAGTGGTATGGGTTGTTAGACCTTTGATTATGAATTTGATGGTGGCTCGCTCGTTGTCAATGCCAGGGTAACGTGCTACTGACGTTTGGCCTCTGATGGGCTTTGCTGAAGTCGCTGGTAGTTTCGTAGCTGGTGATTATGGTGTTTTCAGCTTTAGTCTGAAGGGTGTCGTGATCGGCAAGTGTTGTGAGTTCAAATTTTTACTGAACTCTGGAAATTATTAAGTAAGGATTCCGGGGTGTTCCAGGTGGGATAACTGCGGATGCCACTGACTTCGGGAGAGAGGATATAATCACACTGATACGTGCCGCTGACTGCTCGATGATGGACGTGGTCGTATGTGTAGTTGATATCTTCAATTTGAGGCGTAATTTGGAGTGTGTCTGCCTCGCACTGAATATGCATAATCCATGGGATTATGTTATCCGGGTCGAGTTTTGGTATAGTTGGGTTGTGGAACGGCATGGTTGTGGATGGTGGAGGTTGTTGTGGTACTGGTTGTTGCGTGTCCATAGTAGTGATATGGGATGTTGAAGGAATTATAGGACTTAAATGGTGCGTGTCGGTAACAGTTCGCTTGGGCGATTTGTGATAAGATTTAGTATTATGTAGACCGGGTGTGGTGGGATGGTTATGGTTCGAGGGACGAAAGTGGGATTGTTTCTGTTTCGCTAGGGCGAAAGTTCGAAAGAACGAAATATAATAAAAGCTAGTATGCTGTTTTCGGTTCCTATGTTAGACCGTATGAGTATGATATACTTTGAATAAGACATTATTATGCGACTTGAGTGCGGGATAAGGAGGTTTTTATTAGCAGCGGTAGTTTTGGTGGCCCATAGCATGTGATGTGTTCGTAATCATCGATGATAGAATAGAATATTAGTAATAGATTCTTACCATCAAGTAACAAGCTTTTATAGTCATGAAAGTGTTAAATGAATGGAACGTGTAACGTGGAAAGCATTGTGATATTCGTCACGTGTAAGGGAAAGAGAGAATGTCTCACAGCCACCATTTCCTTACAGGTTGCAGCCGACACAGAATACACAATATTCGCCCTCTTTATTGCATGAAAAACAGTTCTCATTCTGTACCCCCATTACGAAAACAGGGGTACACCCTATTCGGTAATAACACAATTCTAAGAACGTGTTCAGAACGGCTGAAACATGCAAGTTCTAATATAGAATCGCTCTTAAAAACTTCTTTGACCGGTAAAAAGCGATTTTACAGGCCTTTAAAAGCATTTTTTTGAAAATTTTGTCAAAAATAATCAAAATTTGTATATCCCTAATACAGCTTATGTGGACTGCAGTCCACATAATCAACTTTTTGAAGTGTTCCAGATAAAATGTAACGGCAGTTATGTTGACTATAGTCAACATAACTACCTTATTTTGTCCATTATTGTCTTCATTATTACATCGAAAGTAAGAACAATGACGGACCGGCACGTTGTATACGTGTTGGAAAAGACTACAAGAATCGCTCTGCACTCAATCAGCTCCCATACTCATCACCGATTCTAACGGGACTGCAGATAAGGATGCTAAAAACAGACATTTCCAAGCCGTAATCAACCATAAAGAAGAATTGTTTCATCTCAAATCAACATGACCCAACAACCTGGGAACCTTGCTCCAACCTGTACAGGTGCTTCACCTGGACCAATTCATATATCTGGGGGCTCAAATGAATCTACTGAATCCGATTCTTTCCAATACCTCGATAGTAATGAACTGCCACCACTTCCTCCGGTTGAACAACTTAATTTACCTCCGTCAGCACTACCAGCATCGGCAACCATCTTCAATGAAGCAGGTTGTACTGTGCGTCCGTTACAAGCAACTGCTGCACCGATGAACGTAAATGCAACAACATCAACCATGCGCCGTGGTGGTTCTTCAAATAGGCGAACTTCAAGGCAGGGTGGTGCACGTGGAAGAATTACAAGGAACAGGGCTTCAAGTAGAGGTGGTAGAGGTGGTAGGAGATAAACTACGACAACTCGCTCAAGATCAAATCAAGGTTATGTCAGCAAAGATTGGAAAATTGCTACAACTCCAAATGAAACAGTAATTCTTGAAAAGGACTACATGGAATCAGTCATCGACGAAGAGCATTTCTGTACTTACAATCAAGTATGGAAAGGCTCAATACTCAATGCGATGTACGTCATCTACCAGAAACACGAGCGACATATTTTTTACTATTCGCTGAACCACTTTTAAACCAATTCATAGTTTGGATTAATGAACACATTAGACATAATTCAGTTCAAAGAGAACCGGCAACATTGGCAGACATGTATAGATTTATAGCTATTTTTCTTTACACTGACGTACGATATTATTTGAATAATATTTTCGCTTATTCCCCGATTGGCCGTCCTAGTGATGGAGCAGATCATTGGATGTCTATGAGAGATCAAACCCAGAACTTGACGGCGTTTGAAACATTATCATTTAAAGTTGTGAAAAAAGTTTTTATGTCTTCAAATCATCTCTTTGCGACTCTAGATGATGATCTGTTTGGAACAAGAGCTGCTGATAATCAAGTCAAATTTATTTCTCCTCGAAAGGCGGATAGAAAAGTTCATGCAGCGGATGTATTGGCTGATGCACTTTTTATAATTATACTTGGATTTTGATTCCTTCGACGCGGTGAGAGTCAGGAAATTGCTTTGCGTCGACTTTTCGAAGTCATAACTGAAGGGTGCTGAGAGGAATCACTCGCTGGAGTAATGGTAACTGCTGATAGAGGATACGGAAGGGAATGTATAATTAATTTCTTGTCCTCCTTTGGTGTAAGCAGTATATTCGTTCTACCAGAACACTTGCTTCGATTTCATCCGTTTGTTGGAAAATCCTACTTGTCAGTTGGGAGGGATGATGAACTACACGGCTATTACTCTGAGATGGAAACTATACAACCAGAACCTACTACTACACAAAGTGTAAACGAATATGATTCTTCTCATGTACCAACTCCGACAACTTTTTCAGAGTTAGTAAATGGGGGAGTTTTATCAGTTGATGAAAGCGGAGATCACAACTTAGATAAAGTAAATACCATTGGTGACAGAAGAAATCAATTTGTAATTGATGATGGTTCTGATAAAGGATCTGGTTGTTTCATGCAACAAAAACAGTAACAGGATCAAGAAAAAAAAATAACAGCGGTTGCAATTAAAGAACATGGAACTGATAAATTTAGTAAAGTACTTCGATTTCTGTTTGATTTCCACGAGAAATGGGGAAATATCTTAATGTTTGGACTGCAGTTCCACGTTCAAACGATTATAGTGACTATATTTTCAATAAGGGGGTGGGACAAGTGGAAGAGGTGGACGATACAATTTCAACTCTGAAATCTATAATTGAAGAAACTTGTGTTGTGCTTTCATTGGGACAAAAGTGCTCAGATTGGTTTATCATAAGACAGTTTATAATCGCTGGAACGAATGCAGGATCAATAATAATAAACGATAAGAACTTTTCTCAATCAATTGGTTATAGTAGTAGCCAAATAATTGAAAAATCAGAAGAGCAATAGTTCACCAGTCTAATGGAATCATTGTTTTCTAGTAAAAGAAGTACTGACGCCATGATTTGTGGCTCAATAAATGAAGATTCGTTTTTAGCAGCGGTCCACAACTTTGAATGGATAAAACTTTGTAAGCCATGTGGTATGTTTGGAAATCTAGGAGAAGACTTTCTGGCTTGTTCGCCAGATGTCATTGTCGTTTTTGACATAGAATGTTACACCAATAATATTGCATTACAAGAATGGCGTGGAATAGAAATAGATAATATAAAGTGTGGTTTGGCTTGTTTGAAATTAAAACATCGATTGCAGCAACAACTTTAGGAACTGTACTATCCCTTTCTACTCCAACATTAACTTTTTGTTCTTTTGGTGTTGAAACATTTCAAAGGTATGTTCTTAAAGAACTTGTCGATACAATTCTGCAACAGATGGTAGTTATGAGCTTTGACTTTTGTTTTTATGTCAAATATTCAGAGCGTGGTATACTTTACAAAGTTTTAATACAGTTTCCATCGGAAATTTCATTCCCTACCATCTCAATATTGAGATCCACCGCAACCCCACTTGTCAAGTGGGCTTTTGCTGAGTCCAAAATTCCAGGTTACATTTCAAATGAACAAAAATACACTTTAAAATCTCGCCTTTCTTTTTGAAAAGTGATCAATAACTACGTTAAATATCATGGACCTCTTCCCCCAATCAAAGTATTTAAACATGCAGCTCAAATTTTATACTCCAAGACAAAGGGTGGAGTAGATGGATATACTCAGAATAGGGCCATACTAAGATCATCAAAAAGCCACTTAAAATGGGAACAGAAGCTTACTACCCAAACTTTAAAAACTCTGGCTTCAAATGCATTTATAACTTGGAGAATGGATCTAAATAAAGATCTGTTGTCTTCAAGGGAACGTTTTAGCTCGTTGGATTTTTATCGTCATGAACTCAACAAACAAAAATCATTAGTTGATTTTATTTCCGATCTGACTGCAGACCTTCTTCAGTATGCAGACTGTTTGAATCGAAGAAGTAGAAACGATGATAGCTCAACTGCTTCTAATTCTAATTTAGTTGTTTGTGATCAGAACAGGATTCAGATTAATGTATTTAGTTTACGTGCTTCTAGATGTAAACGAGATCGTGTTGCTTTCTTCAATACAGAGGACATGCAAACGAACAAAGGTCACTGGACACACACCAAATCAGGTTGGGAAGGCTTATTGTGTTCTCTGTGGTGTGGTAACAAATGACAAAAGAGGTCACACGTCATCTTTTAAATGTAACTTACGTCATGTTAACTTATGTGTGAGGAAATGGCCTGGTCAGAAGGTAAGCTGTTTTCACTTGTGGCACTCTACAATTGTTCTTCAACAAAGAATTCTAAATTTAATTTGGGGACAACTTCCTGCTTGTTTTTCAGATTTAGGAGTTTTCCAAGAATTGTGTTCTTCTTGGAAATGTTATTTTATAATTAAAAATTTTGATATGAAATGTTGACTATAGTCAACATAACCAATTTTTTGAAAACGATTACACTCTTAAAAGCTCTACCTTCTATAGGCAATTGTGTTGTTCATAATTTTTGCCTTGTTTTAAAGGGGAACTTCGGCTTATTAATATATCTTGGTTTTATGTTTACTCAATAAAAATTAAACAACTGGTAGATGCACCAAAGTATGTTGACGACAGACAACATACTTTTACCGTGTTGGGGATATCTCCGATCGCTTAACTGTACCGGGTTCAATTATTAAAATGGATTGATACACAAGTCTAACACAGACGTGTTGTCGACCGGTTCGGGCCCATATTTGCCCTCGCTACGCTCGAAGCAAATATGAGCCCCCGGGTAGACTATAGCCCTCGAAACCGGTCGACAACACATACTTACGGGTCCTTCATCTTCACACTGAAAACAACCTATTCTTCCTCCTGATCATTTCCCAACAGGTGATATAACTTTTATCAAAATCGGACAACATTACTGTTCTCTACACACAAAAGGTTTGGAGCAGTTTACACGCCGGTTACCCAGAAAAGTTTCAGTTAAAAATAAACAGAAATTTTCTGTTTGCAGCCAACCATCAACTAATTACACGTGTAAATCATTAGATCTCTGTCTTTGATCCTCTCTTGTGGTCTTGTGGCCTGTCCTTTTTTCTTTCTTTTATTTTGTTTTTTGAAAATCAGAGACAAACTAGTGAAACTATTTCTGGAACGATGACGATCCAGTTTGGAAATGGGTGCAACAAGTGGAGCGTTCGGCCACGAATGGTCAACGTTGTAATTTAACTCATTTGACAATGCAGGGAAAAGATGATTGAGTTAAAGAAATAAGTTTGGCAATAAAACGGAATTTTATTTGTTTTAAGTTTTTGTCCCCTGCATGTGTATGTGAAGAAGGACTTGAGTCAACGCGTAGTGTTTAAATTTACAAGAAACATGGCGATGTTGTTAATGGTGGTGGTGGTGGTGGTGGTGGTGGTGGTTGGTGAGTTGGTATCACGTGTGAACGGTGTTCGATTCCATCTACAACCTGGACATAAACGATGTTTCACACAAGATCTTCCGACAGGCAAGCGAGTATGTGTACAACATCCTTTTCCCCATTTAATTTAATTTTTCTAAACATTTTGATCCCTTTTAAATATTGAAATAACAATATAATGTAACTTTCCAATTTTTCCTATAAAACTGTTTAATCAAAGATTAATGGCGAAGTGCAAGTATATGGAAGTAAAGGAGACGTGGATATAGATGTATGGGTATCAACATTACAAGGAATGGTATTATATCACAAACGGGCTCCATCGCATGGTAAGTTATCATTTGATACACCGCATTCATCCCATGCACAACACCGTCGAGAAGAGGATGAAGAGGAAGATGATGAAGATGATGAAGATACGTTTCAATTATGTATAGAACATCAACAGGTGCCTTCTACTATTCATGAACATGGGACATCACGTGTTATTATAGTAAGGTTTCATAATTTAGGCGTTCATGGTAATTTATTGAGTAGTCATGAAGGAGATAGAGGAAAAGCCGGCGCCGCTTCAGTAAGTGATACCGATCGTTTGTTACTTAGTATGAAAGGAATGGATGCTGAACTTAATGGGATGATTGGTGATCTATCAAAGTTGGAAGAAAATGAACGTGGTCTGACCAGTCATGTGAAAGAAACAGCTTCCAGAGTTGGGTCATTAGCCGCCCTCTCTTTAACGGTTACCGTTGTTACAGCAGGTTTACAATTCAAATATTACAAAACTTACTTCAAACATAAAAAAGTTTGTTGATGTTCAAATTAAAATACATTGCTGTATAACAAAAATACTTGTACAGCAATGACCCATGAGACTTATCATTGCCATCGTTTTTGTCACCCAAAAAAACTTTTTCAACAGCTTGCACCAGAGAAACCAGAGAAAACAAAATAATAAAGGGAGCCCAATAATAACCCTCCCCCCCCCCACCGCATCCGAGTCCTTTAGCGTTCCCGACCGAAAACCTGCACACGAAATGACCGATAATAATACCTTCGTTCCTGCAGCGCCTTCACCAAGACCATCAAACTTTAACGCGGATGTAGAATTCGACCCAACCTCTACAAATGCGACGTCACCTCGACATGAATCGAAAAACCAAAGGAAATCAAAATCACGTGCAACCACGGAGTTAGAAACAGTTAAATCCTTGTGGATTGGTGGCAAATTCGAAATTCAATGATACGTTTAGATTATGCCGTGATGTAAATTGTAATGACGAAGTTAATTTAAACGGTACGAACATAGCATGGGATATAGATAGAGAAAGTAGATTTACTGAAGGAACAAGTGAAGATTTTATGGTATGGATGAGATTAAGTGCTTATAGAACATGGAAAAAATTGTATAGGAGAATTGAGGAAGATTTAACAAGAGGTGATTATTGGGTTAAAATTAATAGTAGATATCCCGTTAGTGGTTTTGGTGGTAAAAAGTTTTTTTATATTTCACAAACTACTTGGTTCGGTGGTCCCAATTTACCATTAGCTATATCTTATATTGTTGTTGGTTGTATATCACTTTCTATAGCTATCTTTTTCGGAGTCAGGTCTAGATTAACTAAAGAAATGGAGTTACCGCCTGAAACTAGTGTTTATCTTGAAGGTTTAGTTAAACATCCCGTCAAACAACAATTGAAAGTTGATAACATGGGTCCCAATGTTAGTAATAGTGCTGTTTAAGTTGAAAATATTATTTTTAATAAACCGAGTTTGCTGCTATTTTCTTAAAGTATGAAAAGCAGTACTTTTCCAACTACTATTCCAATCCTTTCCATCCTCACGGCGAAATATGTTAATATATTCCTTCAAAACATCTGCCGTGCAGTTATTATTAAGCACAACATCGTACATGCATTCATATAATTGAGCTGAATTCTCAAAAACCAATCCATTTTTAAAATTTCTAATCAATTCATGAATACATTCATATTTAAAAGCAATCACAGGAGTACGTGCACCAATTAGGTCAACAGCCTTCATCGGTAAATCAAGTCCTGATGAACTTGTATGTAAGCATATACCTACGGTTGCATGTGATAACATACGTGTATATTGTGATAAAGGTAACCAAGCAAATGCGACTGTTATATTTTTTAAATGTAATTGAGAGACTTGACATTCGAATTTTGATCTTAATGGTCCTTTTCCAGTTAATAAAAGTAGGATCGGTGAATGTTTATCGTGAAGTGACTTATCTAACATTGGTAATGCTTCTAACATCATTGTGAAATTTTCATCCGGTGTCCAACTAGATGCAGATATAATCATTTTCATGTTATCATATGATATTAAAGGGTTTGGTTTACGTGGGTAAATAATTGAATTTGATTGTTTTAATACTGCAGTAATTGAAAGTTGATTTTCATCGCATGATGATGTTATAATACGTGGTCGATCATGTAATGTATGTACCATTTTTAAACCAAGAGTATATGTTAAATACCTAGTCATTGCATGTGAAACAGTCCAACAATTATCATGTGCACATAATTTTAAACAAGTAAGTTCTATCTTCTTGACAACCCAAATTATGAACTTAGATTTATTAGATGATAACTTCATTAAAGTAAACCCTAAATTATGTATGTCAACAGTAAGATGTGAAGTATGTGGAAATAGAATACGGTATAATACTGAAATTACTGGTAAAGTAGGTAAAGTAGGTGGTACATTAACAATTACATTATTTACTTTATAATTCAACTGTGATGCAATGTTTAATGCTATACATAATGATTTTGTAAAATAGTAAAGTTTTTTTAATATCGTCCATCCAGTTCTTTTCGTATATGTTGGTGGTCGTGTTATTGGTATGAAATGTATATTTTGAGAGTGTAATATTGATGGAGCTGGTGATTCAGAAAGGAACAGTATAGTTTGTTCTGGTGATATTGATAATAATGCGGTTGCATGTGCTAAGGCACGCGGTGAATGATTTCCAGGAGTTTGTGTAATGATTACTGTGGCTGATTTGAAATTGGCATGTCTTTTTTTACGACGACGAACGTTACTTATAACGGTTGTTATTAAGAAAAGTATGAGAACGAAATTGATTGACTGAACGACAAGTAATAAAAACATTTTTCGTCGTTGACCGACATTCGGCAACGGGAGAGAGAAAAAACAAATTTTCAAAATATATAAGAAAGCCCAATAAATAATAAATAAAACGAAAGGACTTTAAAAATATTGTTGAATTTTATCTACCTTGTCCTTGGTGGCACCGCACAACTTCACTCAACACAATAATGTCATCAGCTTCTTCATTAAATCCATCAGTAGCGCTTCACATTTTGCATGATTGCGATCGAACCCAGTCACAAGAAGCATCAAAAGCACTTGAAACATTGATTTACAAACCGATCAAACCATTTAAATTAATATCTTCATCATGCCCATTTTCTCCACATTTAAATATACTCCTTGCCCAAGAGTCACAAAAACAAAAACAATCATCATCAATATGGAAATGTAATACATGCGGTAAACACTTTTCATCTGAACATTATCTAGATATTCACTTATCACGTAAACATTCAAATATTTACCATAAAAATTCAACGATTTGCCTATCTGATTTATGTACATCTCTAATTCCATGTATACCAAATACGAAAACACCAAAACCTTATGTATCTACAAATTCTTTCAATCCTCTTAACCATAATCATGAAATATTACCTTCATTTTGTAATAATGAAAATGAAAAACAAATTTTGGAAAAAAGATGTGTTGATGTTGTTCAAAATTGTTTGACAGGTGCTGAACAGAACGGTGGCCATACTTTATCACAATATAGTTTGAGAAAACATGTTGATCGATTAAAAATTGAATTATGCCAACGAACTTTAAAAGTTGCATGTATAAAAAGAAATGAAGTCCATAACGTTTTACATAAATCACATCTTCAATTACATACAAATTCTAAATTTCCAACACTATATTTATTCTCATCTTTCATAATTATCATATTTGTTTATGTATTCATTCGGAAATATTTTCCGAATGATATTCACCATATTGATGATACCACCGGTACCATAAGGAAAAGGAGAAATATAAGACCAAGACAAAGACGACGTAAAATTCACGAAACATGAAATAAATCTATTGTATATATTTTTACTTTCGGAAAATGAAATTGGAAAATGGAAAAAAAAAAAAAACAAGATTTATGTAAATGCCCTAAGAGTTTCGTTTACTAAAACTGTCTCAATGTCACTTTCACTCAATCCACCTTTATTCATCATAACACCAACTCTGGAACAAACGTCTCTACCTAATACATTACAAATCCATTTACCAACGTCTGAAACGCCCTTGACAGTAATACCATCATTAATACGAATACCCAATCCTTTTAACAAAGCAACGACATCTTCAGTTGCTACGTTACCTTTAGCATCTTTACCACTAAAAGGACAACCACCCAATCCACCAACACTCCCATCAAAAATAGCCACACCTCTACTGAGGGCAGCCACGACATTCATCAAAGCATTTCCTTGAGTATCATGACAATGTACAGCTATGTTTCCAACTGGTATCATAGCTGTATCCATAACTGTATCAATTAATTTAATCATGGAAGATGGAGTGCCAGCACCAATAGTATCAGCCAACACGATCTCATCACATTTTAAATCATGATATAATTGATATGCTAATTTAGAGACGATTTTAGGATTTACGGGACCTTCATAAGGACATGATATACAACATGATATATAAGCTCTGATTTTAAAATTAAATGATTTAGATGATTTGATAACTGATGTTATTCTTTGTAAAGATTGTTGTATTGAACAGTTTATATTCCTTTGACTGAATGTTTCTGTAGCGCTGATGAATATACCGATTTCATTTATACAACCATTTTTACTATTTGCATTTACCAAATTACTCAACCCTTTCATGTTCGGTACTAATGCACTGTACGTTGTTTTCGATGAACGTGGTGGTGAAAGTGATTGTGTAAGTAAAGATGCATCGGAAAGTTGCGGTACTCGTTTAGGTGATACGAATGATGTAATTTCTATGTTTGTCAGTGAACATTCAGATAATTTGGTTATTAAGGTTTGCTTAGTGTCTGTATTTATTATATATTGTTCATTTTGCAATCCATCGCGTGGACTCACTTCTACTAACCGTACACACCTCGGAAAGTTCAAGGTTCGGCGCGGAATTGTAGAGCGTTTGTCTTCATCATCTTCATTATTGTTTTGATTACGCGTTGTTGCTGATGGTGGTGTCATCGGTGGTGTTATGAAAGTGATGTCATCATCAACATCTTCATCATCTGAAGATATAGATGAAAGAAAGGTTGTGAATGCATGACACAATGATGATACCGGCATTACCTTTCCACAAATGTTGATTGAGTAGTGAGATATATATGGGAAGCGCGCCAAAAAAAAAAAAAAAAAATGGGGAAAAAAGGATCAAAAAAGAAAAATCCCGGAGTTAAACACTGCGGATATAAAAAGCGCAGCAAACAGGTATGGAAAAGATTTTACTCCGTCATGACACGTGAAAAATGACTTTTTATTGTAAACGTGTGAAGAATGCCAGTAGATGGAAAAACTGCATAACGTGTGATGGCAAAAACCGACACGTTCGTTGTGTATGGTCGTGTAATTTGTAAACGTGGCATCTTCCTCACTTTCCAATTGCTAACATTGCTATGGTAATCCGGTTAGTCCTATGAACCAATGACAATACAAATCTTGTTCAAAACAATGTAACAATAATTGTTAGGTTAATTATTAACCGTACTGTACGTGTAGCTGCTATTAACTACAGTACAATAACTGTTACAGGTACAGTACGTAATAATTGACGCCAGTCACAACAACTGTTGTGACTGTCGTCAATTGGTTCATGATGTGAACGCCAGCAAGGTCAAAGTATGGACTTTTCGCGGCACCACTGTTATGTTCGGAATAATCCGTCTGGCGCCCCCCCCCGTCGTCTTCTGCTTGCTTTATTCGTTCGAAAGCGTTTTCTCTCTATTTATAGGCCATATGCTTCACATGCCTCTTCGCGGGTCATTTACGGAGGTTATTCCAAAAACCTTCAGTCAAATGCAAGGCTCATACATGGTTTCAATGGTCACGCATTACTAACAATCGCGTAGATGACTCATCGTGGGTCATTTAGGATGGTTATTCCTATAGCCTTCAGTCAAATGAAAAGCTTCATCAGGACGTTCGAATTTACACGCCATTATCAATCATACATGGTTTCAATGGTCACGTATTACTAACACTCACGTCGATGACTCGTCGTGAGTCATTTGATATGATCGGTCTGTTATAATGTTTCAGCATTTAATTGATCAGTTCAGCATACGTGTGGTTCTCTTAAATTCACATACACGCAGTCGACTGAATTCTTCATTCGACTAATATGTAACCTATTCAATACTGCAAGGAAGTGTTCATTGCGTCATTTCCATGTCTAGTCATGAAATTCGAAGCATATGTGATTTGAAAAATTGAGTATACTACTATGTGCCAATCGACTGAGTAATCTTTGACTCACGATATTTTTTGTCGTCAGAGCAAAGGCTATATTCAAAAAACCCTGTATCCATCTGAGAAAGTTTAAGTCTCCAGATTCAAACGAGTATCTTATTAGTTGTACTGTTTGCCTAAGAAGGAAGTCTCGTCCGTCATGTAATATAGTAATGGTATCGTACACGCCATGTTTAACTTGTGCATAAATTTTTGGTTCTTAAAACTTGAGCTAAGTGCTTCCTTGATTCCATAAACACGATCATCGGCATACGTACATGCTAAAATTTTGGCACCATATGAAAAATGACTTACGAATATTTGTTTGAAACTTAGACAATCCAATAGATGGTATGTGTCCAATTTACCTATCTTGGAGTAAAATTGTAGGCCACATGTAAGGCCCGTTAGGCCGTAAATATTCGAGCTTGATATATTAAAAGCAACGACAGGAAATGATACGACATCTACAAAAATTGACTCATCTTAGTGCAAATTGAATTTGATAATGGGTCTCATGTCGCGTAGTTCTTTGAGGGTGGAATTGGCGTCGACCAAGTATTGAAATTTCAGTCTGTGTACTTGTTGCTGCATGTATGATGCAGTGTGTTCTACTTGGGGTAATATAACACATACTACTGAAATCAATTCACCAGTTAATGACCTAAAAGATAATATTTCAACTTTAGTTGCAAGTTGTTTCAGATTTTTCTTCCTAGATATACTGACCTCTATGGGATTCATGCTGCTCATATAATATTCCATACTAAGTGTAAAATATGCTTGTACGTTTTGTGATATAGTAGAACCGTCAAAGGAAATATTCTCGTCGATGATAGTTTTTATAATTTCAAACCTCTGTTTTATTAAGATTATATACCAGTTAAACATGTGTATAGGGACGGGAGCACCATCAAAAAATTATTGGTCAATTTTGGAATTATATGAATGATGTTACCATTCTTATCTCTTTTAAAAATAACTGATTGACGCCCGGTACCTTGAAACCCGCTTGTTATATCATCAAAATTTCAATGACTTTAGCCCACTGTCTACCTGCTTCAGAAATACCAAGAGTTTAAGTAGTTCCCATAATGTACCTCGAGGATAATTGGATTCAACTGGGGGACGTACAAAAGTTTTACGTGTACTAGGTCCACTTTTTAAGTAGGTTCCTTTCATGTCAACGTATCCTAGACTCAAATTCAGCATTGTTGCAAGACTGAGCATGAGCCGTATTATGTTTATTTGGGCGGTTGCACTATCTTTCCTGATTCCTTGCTTTAATTTTTCCTTATTTCCGTGTCGACAAAGGCGTGATTTCAACCGTTTCTTATTATTCTCCTACTTTTTACTTTGTAAATTACATGCGATGTTATAAAATTAGCTGAACGGGGCACGTCTCTGTCCAGTACCACTTGATATGCTCCTTTAAAATTTATGTCGATCATTTCTGAGACAGCTTTATCTATGTGCCGTGAACGGGCAGACTCCATTTTTTTCTTGTAACCTGAGAACCAACGACAGCATATAGTTAATCGAGTACATCTTGTTCTGATGATTGTAGATCACCTTTTGGATTGTCGGTAGTAGTGCTGGATATCTCACCGATGTCCAATTACGGATTTCATGTAACCGTAGCGCCCATAAATGATCGTTCTGTGAATATTGGATCCGTTTCATCTTCATCGTCCGAGTAATTACCGAAAACATAGTCCATGATATTTTGATCGTCATTGTCAACAGTGATTGGTGCGATCAGCTGTTCTTCAAGGCTGTTTGGTAGGAGTTATACGGCCAATTTGCTGTTAGGTGTCGGACGTGTTTGTATGCAACCTTCACTAGGGGCCCGCGTTGAGATCGACGACATTGCACAAAGTGTGGCAATGCGTCCATAAATATAGCTTCTACCCACCTGGCTGGTTCATTTTGAGCGGAGGTATCGTAAAATACCCAAATACTCGTACCCTTTATTAGCATATCCGCTGTCATGAGTTTTTGGATTCTTGATTTTACCACACATTGTAAAGACCGATTGGCACGTATCTCGGTTTGAGAGTTTAGCATTTCTTGCTTAAATATAGAAGCGGATAGGCCAACAATTGAAGGAGAGTACCCCCGAGTCAACTGAAACGCACTTACACCGGTATTTCCGTGAATGAGGTTGGTTAACAAAGATGCTCTGTAAATTAGGAGTTCCGGTGAGGCATCTGTATTTTTCTTGCTAACATTTTCTAAGACAGTTTGAAGACTCCGTTATTTCGTTCCACTTTACCATTCTTGTGAGAGGCACGCGACGGTCGAGCATCCAACCTGATTCCATGTCCGCCGAGGAATATTTCGAAGAACGTGTGACAGAATTCTGGGTCTGAACTGAAACTTTTATGAGAACCGTGTCTCATCAACCACTCTGCTTCAAAAATTTGCATCCTATTTCGGGCATTTCTTAATTTCTTAATTTTTCATTCACCGTTATTAGTTCCGATATCGACCATATTCATCACTTCATATTTTGTTCCGTGTATGTAAAATATTACGAAGTCTGCTTGGTATTCTTCGTTGAAGGCGGTGTTGACATGCGTAAGTGATACTTTTTCTGCATGCTGGATTTCCAGAAGTCGCGCAAATTTCACAAGCATTATACACCTTGTCAAAAGCTTGGTCTAAAGTAGGTGTGCTCATAATGGATTCTTCCAACAGTATAGTCATCTCCTCTACCGTGGCGTGTGTGTATCTGTGTATCCTTTTCACCAAATTTAGGATCTTATCTTTATTATATTTGATATTAGTGATATAGCTGTTGACCTATGGTGTGGTGCGATCTTAATTCGTAATATTTAATCTCCATCATCTGGTGAAAGGTATTTATAAAGTCTTCGATTTGAATCATCTGTAGGATGTTTGAATTCAAATATGGTGGGATTTTCCATGTTCATTGAATTTGAAAATTTCTTTAGGTCGAGACGAATAAGTAGAGGATAATCGCCCTGCACCATCTCAAAATGTATCGCTGTGACTTTGGGGAACACGACATGCAGAGTAAGACACCACGTACCGATGATTAGTTTGGCATTTGCGCAGTCTGTGCCCCATCAGTGATAGTATATGGCATGGGGTGGCGATATACGGAACTACCTTCCAAGAAATTTACATAGACGAGCAGCATTATCCATGCCACCAGTACAAATAGGTGCTACTTCGTCGATGATAAGATTGAAATATCTTATGTGTTAATGGTTTTGGAGGGAAGGTAGGAGCCGTATTTCCCTCCATTTTGAAAAAGCGAACCGTGTTTCCATTTTTTAAGTTTTGATTCGTGAGAACCAGGCATTTAATCATTTGAATCAACCACATATTCCTCTTTATCAATTATAGGCTCGTCAAAATATGTCTTCTGGCTGGAATTCTATTCTATTCATTATATATCACGAGCTGCTTTACGTTTGGAAGAGACTTGTTCACGGCATTATTTCTTCTCTATCAAACAATGTCCTAGTTCTCCGCATATACGACATGTGGTCTCATCCTTTAGATCTTGCATGTTGTCAACATTTCTCTTTCCAAGCATAGTTGATTTTGATTTATCGATACAATCATCAATCTTAACATTAGATAGTACTTTTACAGCGGTGATGAGTGTGAAAAGTCCTTCATTTCTTGAAACAGCATCTTTTACCGCCTCTTTCAATACGTCAATTGTACTGATATAATCATCTTTACTTTATTATCATCCACATTATTGACCAGCCCGTTTAGGTCATTTATTTGATCTAATAAATGCACAATATCTTCCCTTTTTTGCATATATTTGAACATGGGTTGTGTTGTCAGGTGAAACTGATTTTGTAAGCTGGAATGTCACACTGTTTAATATATCTGCCGGTAAGTTTGCGTTAAGTTTTATTAAAATCCCAAATTGGCCATTATTCTCTATATTGATTCTGCTTGAATGGTTCATATGTATAGCAACTTCAGAGCTAAATATTGTTGCGAAGACAGATGCACTTTCACCTTCTTCACGCTGACATGATTGTCTCTTGGTGAGTAAGTTTACCTCATACCTTAATTTTTTATTTGCGATCTCGCTGACAATAAGCTTTATTACTTGTTCTACTAAATTAGATATTGTGTCGTCATCATCGTATCCACCTAGTTTCTAGTTTAAAGTTACCATTATTTTCTGCCTGTATCAGCAATTCTTGTGCATTCGGGTCTATAGACATGAATATCAGGTGTCCTATACCTTTGAGGAGTGCACTTTATTTGTTGTCACATTCATAAAACATCACTAACATTCTTAACCAGCGTCGGAGGTTGCTCTTGTAAGTGTTTTTCGGGGTATGATTTGTTACGAACTGTGGAGGAGTCATGTAGTTGTTGAAGTTTCCAGGCGATAACGTTTTGTCTGGGCCCATAACTGTGACTGGCGTCTATTGGTTCATGATGTGAACGCCAGCAAGGTCAAGGTATAGATTTTTCGCACTGGAAGTTGGCACTGTTGGGAATAATCCGTCTAGCTTCTGCATCTTCTTCTGCTTTCCTTATTCGTCCGAAAGCTTTTTCTCTCTATTTATAGGCCACGCGATTCACATTCCTCTTCGTGGGTCATTTAGGAAGGATATTCCTACAGCTTTCAGTCAAATGCAGAACTTCATCGGGACGTTCGCATTTAACTGCCATTATCAACCATATATGGTTTCAATGGTCACGTATTACTAACAATCACGTCTATAACTCGTCGTGAGTCATTTGATATGAACGGTCTGTTATAATGTTTCATTGATCAGTTCAGCACACGTGTGGTTCTCTTAAATTCACAATAGTACTGTATCCGAAAATATAAACATTTGGGACAGCTTCAACTTTGAAAGTATATAATGATCTTTTCTAAATTTTGTGAGTTATCATGACGTACTGAATCAACTTTTCGCTGCGATTTCATTGGTAAAATATGTTTTAAAATCATATGAGCCAATTTTGACATAGTTGTATTCCAATGATACGTAGTTCTTGAGTAAAAAACGTTGATAATTTCAAAGTGCTCTATTCCTCGAGATAAAAGCAAAAGAATTGTTTAATTTTTTTTCATGTCGCCCTCTTTCAAATATTGAAACATCTGCTTCGTCGTATCATCATTCCATGATCCAGTAGAAGACATAGATGCACTCCTAGATCTACAGTTACCAATAATAAACGAAAAAAACGAAGAACAGGAACTCGAAGAGGTGTTCCAAAAATGAAATGAAATTGATTTTGACGATGAGCTAGAATGCGCGGGTATAATTAACGATTTACATTCTCTTAGTTCTATTGACCACATTGTAACTTCATAATAGAATCAAACGGAAACGGACGGACGAAGATAACTTTATGAACAAAATTTCGTCACAGTTGTGCCCTCATAAAGAATGTAATAGTATTGACCTAAAGTCTATTGAAAAAGAATTCATTACATTTGGTACAGTTAAAAACTATCTTATATTCGAGCAATTTTGTTTGCTCTGTCCTCTCCGGCAAGTACAGAAAATAACCTTCTGAAAATCGAAACTACAACCACACGACGAAAACGAAAAATTGGAGAATTAAATACCTCAAGATCTAATACAACAACTTGCTTAGCATTTATCGGCACGAGAATTTTTCTTCAATCCTTCGTTGCTGTTTTTAGTTTATCAAAAGTTACAATACAAAGATATGCACGTGATATTACAAAAGGCTTAGTACCAAAACTATATGGTAATGATCTTAATTTTTCTAGAAATGGTAAATGGGGTATACACAGAATTGTAATCAAAGATTCCTAAACAATACAGCTACAGATCATGAACTGGAATATCCAAGAGGTAAAAGAAGTAAAGAAAAATATCCAATCAGAATAATTCCATCATATTATTCAAAGTGAAAAATTTATAACGAATAGAAACCTTCATGGAAAGTTTACTGTTAGGGAGCTAATGACGTACTTTAAAAGTTTCAAATGCCAGATGAACCGATTTCATATAATTTATTTGTGAGGTATTGGAATGCTGACATGCCGTTAGTGCGTGTTGCTACTTCTGGTTCAGACTTTTGTGATACTTGCACCAAATTAAGAAATAATATATCAAAGCTATCTAAGGACCATCCTGTTTGTATCTCGTACTGAATTTTTAAACATCTCAGTGATGCAAAGAAATAATTTCAGTTATATAAAATATTGCAAGAGTCTACAAGAAAAGAGATGATAACCTTATCAAAAATTTTGTATTTGACTTTGCCGAAAGGTGTTGTTGCCAAGGCTACTAAAACAACCAGGGCAACTTCAATTCATATCTGGATTGAAGTTCGGTATTTTTGGAATAGCGTGTAGTAACGACGGTATTACTGATATATATGGTTTAGTAGAAGGCCATTGACCTCAAGAGAAAACGGCGAACGTTGTACGGTCAATGTTACAATCTTCAATAAAAAGAAGCTTCAATTAGTTCTTAACTTGACTGGAACAAAATTACTATTACACGCAGACAATTGCGCCGAGCAAAATAAACAGGATTGTATTAAGCTACGTTGTATGCAGGGTGTTGATAGGGTTTGTTGAAGAATTAGTGCTTTAATTTTTAATTTTCGGACACACTAAAACGTATGCGATTGATGTTTCGGTCACATAAATCGTAATTGTCGCAACAATATTCAGTAACTCATTTCGATATGATGAAAAGAATTGATGACAGTTACATCTCAAACACTACAGTCGCTGGGAGTACTGTATGGTGGTTCAATTGGAAAAATATTATGGACAACTATTTTCAAATCCCGGAGACGTTGAAAATATCTAAATATCATGTGTTTTCAGAAACAGGATCGAATCCAGGGACATTGTTTGTTAGGAAACAAAGTACAGGGAAAATTCATGCTGTTCAAAGATCAAAACTGTAGGCCACATCCAACAGATTTGACAAAACCTGATGTGCAGCTGAAGATAACACCATTAGAAAATGTTAAATCCAAGAACCATGGAGACAGGTATAGTTATTTGAAAAAGGATATTATGGATCTATACTATCGTCATGATTCTGCTCTTTATGGGAGGGTTTTCATGAATGGGACGTACGGTAAAATGCGATTAAAAAAATTACAAAAAGTTTTGCTCGATATCTTGAAATAATAAAAACGATCATTACATACTTTCGAAGTCGAAGCTGTCACATTTAATCAAATTATTGCTACATGTGCGGTTATAATTGGAAAGTTTATAAATTCCCTATTTCTTTATTACTGAAAACATTTTCATCTCTACTCCGTACCGCTTCTATTGAATGTCTCCTTCCAGAACCACGTCGCCGTGTCGACACCATTCGTAGAAGAATATTCTTCTGATGATGAGACTATTTCATATCTCATTGCAGCGTGTATGATAACAGGAATTTCAGCGATTTCACAGACGGGGAATCGTGGAGGTTCGAGTGTACGTACAAGAGCGAATACTGCACGTGATTTTAATGTTACCATGGAACGTCTTAGCCTTCAATATTTTTTAGAAACACCGCGATATGATGAGAAGAATTTAGAACGTCGCTTACGCATACCCTGTCTTGTTTTCAATCGTATCAGGGACAAAGTGGAAGGGGCAGTATTTTTGTGCGTCGCAATAGTAATCTTGGTAGAAAAGGAATACATCCACTACAAAGAATAACAGCAGCACTTCGCATGCTTGCGTATGGTATTGCAGAAGATGCTTTCGAAGAATAAATTGAAATGTATGAAGGCCCTGTTTTACTTTCCTTCAAAGAGTTTGTAAATCTATAGTACAAATATTTGGCGCTGAATATCTACGAAAGCCAAACGAAGATGATCTGAAAAGATTATGTGAATTAACGCGGCGAGGGGATTTCCTGGGTGTGTTGGGTAAATTGAATGACAACACTGGAAGTGGAAGAATTTCCCTGTAGATTTGGCGGGAAATTCAAATGTAAGGAAAAGAAGCCAAAAATAGTACTTAAAGCAATAAATGATGGAGAGCTTTGCATTTGACATAAATTCCTTGGTAGTCCAGGTTCTATGAATGACATAAACATATTTGATAGGTCGAAAACAATAGGAAGGATACGACAGGTGAGTTTCCGCCTTCTGTTTCGTTTTTATCAATAATAGAAGAGAACATTGCCATACTATCTTGCCTATGGGATTTATCCGGGATGGGAAATAGTTGTGAAAACTATAAAGGACCCAATTTGTAAGAATGAAAAAACGATTTCTAGTCAGCAGGAATGAGGGAGAAAGGACGTAGAATTTTTTGTTTTGGTGTATTGGTCACAAGATTTCAAATTCTGAAGCAAACTGCGAGGCTTTGGTGCTAAGACGACATTTAAAATGTGATGAAAGCTTGCATCATAATGCATACCATGGTTGCCGAGAGTCGCCGAGACACATAAGAAAGTTCAATGTGTTCTCTTCAATTTGTGGAGGAAGCACATGAAATGTTTGGTAATGAGTGTTTTAAGTGGGAGCCAGAGTCTGCACTGTTAGCAACAAGGAATGGCGTGTCTCCCCTAGTGGGACATGGGGGCTGGTATTGCAATCAATCGTGAAAGTCGCATTAAAAGTTCTACTGATAACTACTCATAGAAGTTGGACCTCATGTCAGACTTGTAGAATAGTTATGGTTCTTTGTAGTTATTCCGATAAAATCTGTTTAGTACATTTTTTTTTCTTGATTTATAAAATGTAAATTAAAAAATATATAGTTTTGTTTATTTCATGTTTTCTTCTCCTCGTGTATTTGCAGACGGATTTTTCACAAGTCAAGGTCCCCGTCTTCATATAATGAATGGTGTTCAAAGTTGGAATTATTTTCGACGAACAAACGAGCTTTCTTCAATGCACGTTGGAAGTAGGTTGTACGAATAGCTTTGAAAAAGTCCTCCGACTCAGGTAAACGTTCTGCATCTGGTATAGAAAATAGCGCGATTGCAGTTCTTTCTTCCAGTGCACCCGACTTTCTATTCGCTGAAAATTCTAGTGATCTAATTACCTGAGTTCTTAATTCTTCCTGTCTTAATTCGCAAGTTTGTTACTAACTATTCATCCGGTACTTGTTATGGTATAGAATCACCTTCATCACTAGAAGCATCTAAGATATTCTCACTTTCACAGGAAGAATCTCCTACTCCACTCACCTCCGACACTGTAGCTTCGGTATTCTCTTTCTTTTGCACCTTATCTCCATAGTCCCTCTTCCATTTTGGATGTCCCATTAATTATTTGAAAGCTCGGAACCCACTCCAATTTTTGCGGTAATATTCCTTGTATATTGTTGTCCATACCGTTACATTTACCAGTATGTAAGAAAATTGACATATACATTATATTTTCTTCGTTAACGAAGATTCAATTGAAACCGATTGGATTGGATACCTCTATCTTTCTCTATGACTTTGAAAAATTCTGCACATCAGCAGAAAAGTCTGCGAAATGAGACTTGCAGCTCTGCACGGTGCAGCTCCCATAATTACCATATTCAACAAGATCCTCCGGTCGATCCTTCTCCACAAATCTTCGAAACATAGTCTCCCAGAAAAGTTGTCGCCTACGATCCGTCCCGGCGATGGCATCTTCAGAAGCTATTATCCACCCCTTTTCCAACGCAGAGTTCTCTTCGTCGTACCAACCTTTCCCCCGTCCCATTCTGGAGATTTGTATACTATTGGTACCTTTGGAGTTGAAATTGAAGAGAATTAAAGTTGCTGTGGGTGATTAATTAACACGATACCTGATATCACATACAAAATCAAGAGTTACTCACAATAATACTGGTGTCACAGCACGGAAAACCACCTACACGTTTGTCTTCCACATAGTTTCCGTCTAAACCCACACTCACTGTGAATAGTCAGACACAAGGTAGACCACAGCTACTGTATCCACGTGTGTATTCTAAGCTCGAATTACAAGCTTCCGCCAACACGGATCTATGTCTTGGATTCGCTTTTGAAGTTCTTCACCTCTATAAGAACGGCACCAGAACCATTCCTTTCTTTCCACTTCCCCTCTTTACTACTTTTACAAAAACTAATAAACTACGTTTAAACTTTTGCTATCGATTGGGTATTGATATCCTTCCACTGAAGTCCCCCTCCGTATTGATACGGAGTCCTGCTACTCTAGTCCTACTTGAATTAGTCCACAAATCAGTCCCTCCTCGTTTTATCCCCATAATCTATAGCTCACACACATACTCTCTCCCCTCTCAAACAAAATATCTCCATAATCCATAGTTCACACACACACTCTCCTTCCCTGTCCTCAAACACAATACCTCCATACCCACATACGTACTGTATCTCACATCGTTATAATATTAACATAAGCATTAATGTACTTACCACTTGCATACCCTGCCTAATTCTAGACCTCGTTACAAGCATACCTACCATAACCTATAGGTCGCTCTCTCCCCCAATCTACATTCCAACATACTTCTATACACTGAATAAATCTACGTAGCTGTATGCAACCAACTGGTGCTGGTTGCCATCGCCCTGCATACAGCTGTTCACCCAATACTAAAGTCCTTCAACAGTGGGTAAAACTACGAGAAAGGTTAATGGAGGCGTACCTGTTTCTTTGGGTACTATCACTGAAATTCAGTGTTCAAATTGGATGGATATCAGAAATTCTATTTCCTGCATTCTGTTTCGGTTATTTCAGGGTTTGCCGCCACTGGCAACAACAAAGAAAATACTACCTATGGATAGTGTACCAAATGGAGTACAGACCGTTAACACTTTATTTTTGATAAATAAAGATTTTTAGGTCCATATTTTCTGTTTCTTTTCATTCGGTAGAAATGTTTTGCAGCATAGAGATTAATTTTTCCTAATAAAAAATAGAAATAGAACTCACAGGGTAGAGATGATGCTCTTACAAAGTTTTACCCATTCAAGGTTCTGAAAGCCTGCTAAAACAGCACCTTCATTTATTGATCCACGCATAATGGGATCAGTGCTCCATTTATGAGAACACCATGATGCGATCAGAGTAATGAACCATTCTCTTCTAAATTTTCAATTATTTGGCTACTAAATGTACACAATTTAGTCAGTAAATGTATTATTGTTCATAATTATTGAACCTTGAATTCGTCTCAGTAATTCTAAATGACCGAAAAATAAACAAATCTGAAACTATGTCCCCCACTGAAAGCACCACACAAGTATGGCCAATTAAAGTTTTCAGTGTTGAAATTGTATCGTCTACCCCCTCCACTTTTACCACACACTATTAAGAGAATAATCAGTACTAGTGTATAGTATGCACGGTTGGACGTGGAACGGCACTCCCAAAAATTAAGACACTTACCCAATTCTTGTGGAACATCAAACAGAAATCGAAGCACTTTTTAAAATTTATCAGTGTATGTTTAATAATTGTATCCGCTGTTACTTTTTTCTTGATACTATTATTGTTTTGGTTGCATAAAGGCAATCATTTTCTTTATCAACAGCACCATCAATTATAAATTGATTTGTTATGTAAAAAATAGTATTTCCTTCATTTAAATCACCACATCCACTTTATACAAATGATGTACCTCCTCCTCCATTTACTAACTCTGATGGAGTTGTCGGAGTTGGTACCGAAGAAGATTCATTTTCGTTTATAGTTTCCGTAGTGGTAGATACTGGCTGCTCAGTTTAAAGTTGTAGGTAGTAGAATATTATTTTACTACATACAAACTTAATATCTGAGAAGGTAGTCAATACCTGACCCCCAAACTCTCGGCTTGCTACCATGGTGAAGAGTTCCCCTAGTTTAGAACATAGTAAAGTTCTCATCAACCTTACTATGAATTAAAAAATTTCCCTTTCTATTGCCTAGTTGGTAGCTACCAACTAAAGAATCTGTTTCCACGTTATTTACATCCACCAACCCTCTAAGAACATCGTCTTGCTATACAGAAGCGCACTTCTTGAGACTTCAACTGAAGATCCGAATTGATCAAAAGGAAATTGTATGTTTCAAGTGTAGATCGAAGGGATAATTCCCTGTAGACTTCCGATATTCATCTTCAATTCGTGCTGTCATCCGATAACGACTCAAGAACGTATGTACCGCAGTTCACACAATTCAAGAACTTCTGAATAACTTGTAAGGAGAATTACTAGACTAAAGAGACACATTCAGTATTAAATTCACGGCCGATACATCCATTTTCGTATCCTTAAGTATTACAGACGATGAAAATGGTTTTTTTACACTACGGCGGCGAATAGGTAGAAGATGGTGAGGAAACACTGGATACGAACTAGATCTCCACTCATGTAAACAGACATAACGATGTCAATGGTCTACCGCATGAATGGTACATAGTATAGTTTCAAGGATTTTTGTATCATTAACACGCTATAACTATTAGACTTATCAAATTATTTCAACAAATATCACTATTTTATGTTGGTTTGTGTTGTAATTGGTGGTACTCGCCTAGAATTATGCCTATAAAACTTCTAATAATCTGCAAGGATCTAAAACTTCGCCGTGCTAAACTAAATGATTCTTTGAACGGCTTCGGTTTCGGTGAAAAAGTTGTCAAAGTCTCTGGGAAATAATGCATTTGATAAATTTTGTTACACCTCCTGGCATACTGCCAATATGAGTCGTTTCTGATTTAGATCATGTCTTGATACCAGCTCTATTTGGTGTCGATGTTCCAGAATCAGAGGAACCGACCGCAGACACGCTTATAAACCATTTCGCAAAGAGTTACATTTTCCAGGTAACGAAATATTCCCAACATAAGATTTGGACGATTGGTTAGTTCCACCCTACAGATTTGATAACCACGTTTATGTTTAAATGGATTGCTCTTTCTACATTCACTTGTCTTGTATCCAACTAGATAATATCCAGAAAACTTCTTTTATCCTTCAAATGATAAGCTGCTGAAACTCATCTGTCCAAAAAAACAACGCTACCACCGAAAAACGAAGATAATTAGCTACAACACATCACCATGTAGCCATTGTTAACTCATTCAGTCGCACACAAGCGTTTCGGAGTCTCACTCTATTTGGAAGAAACTGTCTACAACGAACGAGTTCTCGCAGATATCATGTACATATAGTGGAAGATCCGGTTCTTCACGTTGTTGATGTGTTCACGCACTGCTCCGTTGAAATATTAGTCTTTACTGTTTCCAAGAAACAGATCTAGGAGACTCTAGTAGAGTCTCCCAGATCTGTTTCTTGGAAACACTAAATTAGTAATGGAATGTTTTTGATCTACAATGTTACAATGTTATACCTAACCTCACAGTAATCAACTAAGGATCTCATCTCTCGCAACAGTTTTTTGCTTTTGATGGCCTTCAAACGTCGAAGTCTCTAAAATAAGTTGAAGTCCCACCTCTCTTGCAATTGGAGAAGCTACTATCAACCACTCCACCCAAACTTGCGCAAGATTACAATCCCATACTCGTATTTTGTGTGGGATTACATCTCAATCTCGTCTGTATCCTTCATTTTCAAAATATCCCAAATCCACCATGATGTTTTGGCTGCAGAGTGTCCAAAATACTCCATGGGTTTTAGTGATCCCCTACTTGGAAATATTTGGTGTAGTTTCCTGCAAGAACTTCCACCATTAAATTTGAAACCCCAAATTACTATCATAGTGAAAATGAAAACAATGTAGTTCGGTGCATGGTGTATCTCCAACATGAATTTGAACATTTCAGGTAATAGTCAAAAAACTTTTGTAGTCAGTTTGTTTTGTTATTTTGAAGTAATATCAAAAGTACTTTGATGTTTCCCAAACCTAGTCAAAAAAGGTCTCTCTTCGGCGGGATGGTTGTAATATTTTCCGAAACCAATTTGATAATTCTAAAATATATTCAAAAGAAATTTTCCCTCCTTTTCGTGGAGTAGTTCTATGATTTTCCAAAAGATATTTGCAGATTTTAAAAAATCAGTAAAAACGACTTGGTCCACATTTTGGTGGAATGGCGCTATCATTTTCCAAATCTAATTTGAAGAATCCGAAAATCAGTCAAAAATCATTTGTCCATGTTTTAGTGGAATGGCGTTACGGTTTCCAAAATGATTTTGATATTTTCAAAACGCAATCTAAATGAATGGGGTTCCAAATAAATTTTGCAGTCTGGCGGTCAAAAATCAAAATTGTTCTCGTTTTGTTGGAATTACGTCAAGATGTTCCAAAAGTAATTGAAAGTTCCTGATAATACTTTAAATAAATAATATTTGGCCAGAATTTGGTGGAATGGGATAGTCAAAAAATCATTCTCGTCGTTTTGTAGGAATATAGATAACAGTTTCCAATTATTTTTGGGCCAGAGCGAGCAGTATTTGGAAAAATGATTCTTTTTCTCGAAATACAACATAAAATTAATTTGGACTGCAGCATACTGAATAGCATATAGTATACTGATATCGCGGAATACTTGTATATGCGAATTCGGTGAAGACTTACGCGTTTTAGATAATTCTGTTTTTCAAATTTGCGAAGATCCTTTCAGTGATACTATATGTGTTACACGGGTGTTATTTCAAAATGGAAATTTCGATGCATCCGTTATAAAATTGTCCAAAATCTATTTCCACATTTTTGAAATGTATACTATGAAATACACTATATTATAGTATGTAAAGGTGTTGGGATTGTTTTGTACAGTTGAATGGTAGAAATTTCTGTGGTTAGAAGAGGACAACTGATTATAAGATAATTAGAACAGTTTTTGTTAATAAAGAAATTAAATTAATACATTTCATTGGCCCTATTTAATAATTGGTTATTTTACATACCATTATCCTAATTCATACTATTAGCGCTCTCTGTCCATGATATAATTGTTTTATTTTCATGAAATACGTGAATGTTTAGTACCAAAGAAGGAAGTTAAAGGATCTTTACTTTTAGAGCAGGATGTATCATTGTTGTTTGTAGGATATTTAAATGTTGGATGTAAATTAGCTTATCGAAATGTTCTTTAGCAGTTTTCTACCAGAGATACATCTCTGGTAGCAAAGTAGGCATTCAAATACAAATTTATTTTGTGAAATTGCACCAAAAACATTTGTAGTTGGATGCCTTCACTGATGGTTAACTTCGACATCCAGGTTGATGTCAAAGTTAAGGAAGGAACGAAGCTACTTTTATCGGTATGATTATACAGTAATCCCAAAATTACACAAAAGGATGGGTACGTGCCCAGAAATAAAGAAAATTAATTAAAATACTGCCGTTTTATAAACGTACTTTCGTGCATCAACATACACCTGATGTGAATGTTGATGTACTGTACAGGTACAGTTTGAACTATACGTTTCGTAATGGAAGTAATGGCAGAGACCTGTAAATTGTGATTGTTGAGAGAAAATAACTGGCGAAGTGTTCAGTTCATATTGAATTTCATAATTGATATTCTGAAGTAATTAAGAGGAACATGACAACTAAGAACGGGAATTTCAGTTGATGTTGAAAGTCGAAACTCATATATTTACGGAAATATGTGAGTGATTAGATAAATGTATTACATTTTCACTCAATTGGTATATGAGGACGTGTAGAACATTTTAAATAATAGTTGTAGAAAAGGACTGTTGGCATAGTATGTACTAGTAGTATGCCAGGAGTCATTGTTGAAACTACTGACGTGGTAGGTTTTTTGTTTTAACAAAGACTAGGTTTCGGGTTATTATCTATTTAAATATATTAAAGGAGTAGTACTTAGTACTGAGTAAATTGTATTGTGGAACGGAGGTATTTATTTGTTGAATGATTTTAAAGTTTTAGTAATTACTACATGAACGGTTTTAAAATCGTTACAAATGTAATGTTGCATTAATGACTGATGTATTTATGCTTGAAGTAGAAGAAATTCCATGCAGAAATTATAAGAATTTATGGCATAGATGTTGATTCCCGATGTATGAGACACGGGGAAAAATATTTTGGGATTGTGTTCCATAATAATTTTGATGTCGTTTGCTGGACATTTGGCAAACTGTCATTCAGACTGTACCCAGCTCTAGAAAACAGTCTCTCAAATATGTTGGAGGTGCGAAGTATGAAACGTAGATCCATGTACTTCGATTCTGCAGTACCATTTCCCATTTTCTGGCGTTTCAAAATTATCTCAGCGAACGATATGGCCCTTCTATTATCCACAGCACCACCCTTGCTTCCTTTCAATCCAGGTGACGCACACTTGTTTTGCGGAACGCCAGACTTTCATGTGATCCCTCCTGACTTTTTTCACAGCATTCTCGAAGGTAGGATTTTCTATAATTGATGCACTACTGCAAAGGCGACTTACCATCTCGGGGAAGTCCTCAATAACTCCATCGAAAAGAAACCTGACATGTGACAACGTCGTTGAGTCCTTTTGAAGTCTTTTTGTGTTTGAGTTCACGTCACCCAACTGCTGTTCCAAACTATACACATACTAGTTTTTCCGTAATGTAAGCAGCATGCCTGGAAAGTCAGGAATATCTAGGTCGGGGAGAAAATTCCTGATTTTTGATACCTGGCGACCATGTCGTATGTGAAACTTCACCGGGTGACATTATTTCGTATGGCTTTCAGATGTATGACGCGGCGCAACTTTGTGGCGGCAATGGAGAACGAAAGAATTTGCACAATTTGGTGAATTTTTTCAATTAAAATCGATTGTTCGCCCATCAAATCGTTCACCACGAGGTTGAATCTATGACTAAAGCAGCCCACGAAATTGGATTTGAACATACATCCCAGTGCACGATTAGTATTACAGTTGTCCCCCACGATTACAACGACGTTCTCCATTGCTTTCTTATACACCTCTGTAATTAAATATTCCATGAATTCGTAATGCTCATTGCCGTCGAATGAGTCCTCGTCGCCCATGGGTGAGAGTGACAAGAGTAGTTGGTCATAGACAAGAGCAGACGGTGAGGGGAAAGTTGCGAATAGGGCCAGGAAATGAGTAGCTATATTTGAGTACCCATAAAAGACGATGGCGAAGCAATCCGGAAGTAGGGCCGAGACCTCGCGTTCGACGTGTGATGTGAGGAGTTGCAAGTAGGTACGGGACGTCTCGCGTCATATCTTATCGTACTTAACATGCTGTTGGAAAACTGGATTGTCACAGAGCGCAAACGGTTGCAGGTCCATGAAAATAAGATGAATCCATCTGAATATATGCTGCCTTTTTCGGCCGTGTGAGCGTGTTAAAAGCAGCGTTTCCTTCTTGTTGAAAATAAGTAACCCGCTTCGCAATTTCATCTTTATGACGGTTAATATGGGCGCACAAATTACTGTACCCGGTCCCGGGATGACGGATGGGCTTCTTACAAAACTGGCAGATCCACACATTGCGGCGGAGAGATGAGCGAGGAAATAAAGTATCCACCAAATTCCTACCAATTCGTAATGTCATGTTGAAGGACGTCCTTGATGTTTGGGGCACCGGAAAGCTTACCACTATTCTCGCTCGCAATTTATATAATCTGTGTGGAACAGGCAGGTGTATTATTTCCAATATCCTTGTGAATACCAGTTATCAGAATATTAGTAATCTGATGATAGTTTCTGATCGAACTCTTTTTATGAAGGTCCTAGGGGCGGTTAAGAATAGGGATGAATTGTTGTATCTGATTTCACAGTCAGGCAGTTTGAATTGTCAGTAGTAAACTTATTTTTTTAATGACAGTTGCTAAATTCAAACTATCAATGAACGTGGCGACCTCTGGCGTTCGTATTATTTGTTTACAGAAACAATGAATTATTTATGATAGCATACAATTTATAGGAATGATTTCCTATTTTTAGGAATGATTTCTGTCAAAAGCATTAATATTTAAATATTTTTATGAAAAAAATAAATCATTTCTTTGTGAAGGCAGGAAAATTAACTCATTCCATGCTATTTATTTAAATGATTTATATTGAAATCACTTTTTTGCTACCACTGGTTCAGGATGGTCATGAAGCAGTTAATGACAGCAGGTCTGATTTATAAATGAGATGTAGTGGAGAGGAAAGTGATGTTTTGAAAAGTGCAGTGCAGGAGAAAATGAATACATTCGAGTTTAAGCCGTATTATACAATAAACGAAAACGGAAACTTGATGTCGAGGGCTTTCGTGTGTGTTGGAACCTTAATTTTGTTTAGCACTACCTACGTATGGATTTGCATCTTTATCCTGGAAAACATTTTTCCTTTAACGTCTTTTTAGATCTTCATTTGGTGCCTCAGTCGTCCTTTCTTACCCTAAATTTTGTATTAGTATCCTATCCTGTTGTGCAAAGACTCTCCTCTGTTACCCTTTCGTGCAGTCGTCCTCAGCTAATCTATCTCCCTTTGCTGTTCCTAAATGCGGTATTTTAACTTTTTAGCCCTATCCTCCGTCCACTTACCTGGGCGTGTTGAAAATTGTGTATATGCTATTGAGCGTCACTGAGACTACTCGTAGACGAAAATTATCGGTCGGATCTCAGGTTGCCGCGGAGTACGCTGGCTCTCTGTTAGCCTGTTTCGTGACAAGAGCTTCTTCTTACACACACTCGGTGACGTAGTGGTCTGATTAACCTCAAGAGGTTCGGGTTTGTCAAGTATAGAATCTGTATATGGTACAACCAAAAAATTATGGTAATACAATCTGTAGTTCTATAAATATAGAGCGCCAGAATTCACCACACCGGCATTTCAGGACATCTACAGATCGACAGCTACATGAAAATCAACAAGTCATCAACCTCAGAAAATTTACCTGATAGAACACTGGCAGGACGCAATCACCAACGCCAAATTTAATTAAATACAACATAATCGCCCACCCAAGACCTGTACAACCATATGTTATGAATCTAATATTCAACTATAGAAAATGCGGAACATATGCCACATACGCTACACCCAACACTACGACATGGAGGTTGACATAATTACTGTTCTAAAACTGCGTCAACCCCCAATAAATCAATATCTGCGCATATGACTTCCACCCATATTCCCAGATTTCCCCCTCCCTAAAACCATAACCCA
Organism: Odonthalia washingtoniensis; assembly: GCA_032358235.1. Taxonomy (NCBI): domain Eukaryota; phylum Rhodophyta; class Florideophyceae; order Ceramiales; family Rhodomelaceae; genus Odonthalia; species Odonthalia washingtoniensis. The sequence goes on along the minus strand of JAULBU010012589.1, from coordinate 40,563 downwards.
AAGCCATCAACAATATCCCCATGCTCCAAATACAAAAAAAATAAAATTAACACCTCTTCAAAAATGCGAAGTACAATAATCATTTCACAATCACCAACACCCACCTCTGCAATATCATCAACGCAGAACCAAACTCCACGATAAAAGCGCATGGTTATCCTGATGCCACTGAATGGAGGTGTCGTACAAATGAACTCACAGAACAGGAAGGTAAAATGGCACCGAGGGTGTTCGGAGTCCTCATTTTCACATAGCTCTGTATGTATGTACTCCACAATATGGGGGATGATAGTTGGGTTGAGGAGATCAACTTTAAACGATTAGACTGAATCCATAGAATAACTAAGGACTGAGTCGAATATCAGGCGAGAGCCGCAAGCGATAATGCGGAAGGATGGATCGCTGCCAAAATGGGGTAGGCCGTATCAACGGTATTAGCGGGAGTGGCACAACTACCTTCAGTTGATACAAATTTACACTTATAAGGTGATGGCGCTAACGTACGTCTGCTCAGATGAATTAAAATTAGGATCGTTGATGTTAACGATGTCAAACTTAGCTTGCATTTATTCAAGATAGGGAAGTGCGCCCCGCTGATGTCGTACTGTACAGAAAAGTAGGAACCATCGGAAAATTGTAAAGGTCAGCTGTTCCAGAAATACACGTGGCAATATTGATCTGACGAAAAAGAAAAATGTTAAGAAATTACACCAAAACAACCAAAACAACCAACTCAACTGGCGTAGGAAAAAGAATCAAGCAAAACGGCCTATGTTCTGTCAGCGGCGACCAAAAGATACCTAATTTCCAATTCGGCCTACTATACAAATGCAGTGGCCGACCAATGATTCATTATCAAGAAGTTCGACAATATCCTACTGATATTATTTACCAGCACCGACGACTTATTCACCGCCGCTACTAATCCACTAGTCCACGTCCTTCACCCGATTTCTAACAAGTTACAACTTGAAACTAATGGGCCACCCGGGATCCTTATTGGCATTAAAGCTATCATTTCCTCCGGACAGATATTTTCACGTATCTCAACAGAACCAAATTGGTACAATGTTACCCAAATACGAGATTCTGGACACCAATCCCAAGAAAAACGCCAGCCCATAATATCAAACTACAAAACAACAACAACACAGCCACCACATGCCCCATAGAAAGAAAAAATATTAGAAATAATTGCATACTTCCGCCACAGCCATTATTTTTTCATGTCAATGCTGCCACCAATATGAATGAGGGTAAAAGAGTGCCATTGTTCTTTGGAATACCCTTCTCTACCATGCCATCAGCAGTACCACATCACTTCAACCACATCAGTGTCTAGACTCTCAGGTACTTGTTCTTTGTAAGTAACCTATTATATTAAATTGCACGGCGAGCAGGGCCAAGGAGCCCGATAATAACTCTCAGAACAAAGATTGTGACAATAAACACAAAGATATTGCTCCATCACACGGCAATAGTCTATTTGGTGATCATTGGCTTCACGTCCATCAACAGTATTGTGGACCGATTATCGAGGAATTCGACAGCATTTTTCATGACTGGGAAAGCAAATAATAGTTCTATGCCTTTGTGAAAGACAAGGAGACTTGTCGCATCTGGCATCGTTTATGGCTAGTGCTCGGCAGTATACACCGTGTATGCAGAATGTGTACACAGCGCACTAATGGACATTGTACAGCATACAAAGTATACAGCGACCCAAAGTTCAGTTATATTTTCACCAATAGTTGTACCAAGTAGAGGAATGCCGAGTCTAATTGAGCGAACCTTTCTATCTATTGCATCAAGTGGAACTGTCGGGGAATATTCCATATGGTACTTAAGGCGCCCAGCACCATTTCTTCATGTTTGGCTCAATACAGACAACACGCCATTGATAATATATTACAGCTTCAAAAATATCTTGTAGTCTCAATCCCCAGAACCACCAACAAAACTGGAGCAACCAAAAGACACAAGAATAAACCATGTCTCATCTTTACAACAAAACCGAGCTTAAACAATCCAATCATCTCATCGGATTCTACCAGAATCTCAAAATAATCAAACTCCATTGTTAGACATTCCACCATCAATCGAAGAAACCGATTCAAAAACACCTTCAATCCTATCAGTCTTCAACGATACACTGGCGGATAATACAACCGCCGTGGAAATAAAAATAGAGATTGAAATCAAACTCAACCCCTAATTATTCATCGCAGCTCCGGTTCAGAGTGAATCTTCAATTTATCGGCGTTTCCGTACAGTTCTTCAGCGAGCAAAAATAAACTGTTAACAGCCAGCAGTGATTACCAACAAACACGTAGGAGTAAGACACATCCATACGATTACACAAGCGAGGCTGCCGAACTGACATACTGCTATCAAGAAATCCATCAAGTACTGCAAACCGACAGGAAATCGAAAGGCAACAGTGGCAATCAGATTACTATTCATCAACAGCCTGGTTCATAATCACCAGGTCCGCCAGCAGTTGCACCGCCTTCCCAACTACCGAACCTACTGCTGACGTTACTTACCAGGAAGCACTAGTGAAAACATCACCGCCAAACTCATTTCCAATTCAACAGCCATCATCATCAGAGCCGTCATTGGAAATTTCAATTCACGAACACCCAGCACTACCAGACTCAACACAATTACCAAACCCAACTATGCCATCCGAAGCTATACCATCTACCCGTCAATCTATACTACCAAACCAAATCCCCAGCATCACCAGATGAACAAAAGAACCGTCAAATCAGAATGATGAACCTCATAATTATCAAACCAAACATCCATTTCAACTACAACATCCACCTCAACAATTACAGAATCAACAGAATCAACAGAATCAATTACCACCGAATCAGATTGATCAACCTCATAATTATCAAAAAACGTCAGTTTCAAGCACAGCAACCACCGCAACAATTCCAGAATCAACAATATTAACACCATCAAACTCAGCCATTTTCCAATCAAATACAGTATCACCCGCAGTATCATCATCCATGTCATCAATACCAGCAATTTCCCCAAGTAATTTACAACACGGTTCCCCATGACCTGCAACAGCAGATATATGAGCTACAGCAACAAGTACGGAATTTACGATCCAACCAATGAACCAGTCTAGCTAACACAGCAGGTTCCCATGAGTCCCCAACACGATTCCCGTCTACGCAATAAAGTGAAGGAATCCAGTCACGTATTAAACAGTAGACCGATCATAAAACCGTCAGAATCCCCGAAAATACTGAACTCCCAAGACGATTCAATCCCGTCTCGGAAGATCAGCCACCATCTCAAAATAGCAAACGAGCAACGATTCAAGCCGAGGAAATGATCAATTAAAATCAATCTCGAGGGCAGCGGCAAGATGAATCACTCAACCAGAAATTCGTTCACCCTGATAGACGTAACTAACGTACTCCTCGAACGCAACCTGCATGTACCAGATCGATCATGACAGAGGGGGATTCGCGACCACGATTCGCATGATGGAATTTATGACAAGGACAACACGGACAACACGGAGAAATGAACCATCTTCAAAGTTTATGAAGAGCGCCCACATAACAAACGAGATCAAAACAGGGATATGGCTTCGACAAAATTGGCAGTACGCATAACAATCCTCAAGATATATAACTGTAGTAGTTAAAACCACTATTACGGTTCTATCAGGAAGAATGGAAGAATTGGAAGGACAATAAAAAGATTTCATGGCACTATGTAACATCCGGAAATCAATGATGAACACTGCCTTGAATTTCTCCGCCATACACTAAAGGGAATTGCCCTCAGTATATATCGGAGCATTGTAAATGATGTTAATAACTGGAGCGAGCTCGATGCAATATTTAGGAAATTCTTAATCACGGACGCTTGTGGTGAACGAAATTCTACCTCTCTTGAATCTTTGAAGTTATGCGATTGAAAGACAGAGGATGGAGATGATGAGAAGGCTTTGATGGAGCTGGTGAGAAGGATAGAGGAACTCATCCCTATCACGGATATGATATCCGCTGCAAGCGATGAAATGATGAAATGAAAACATCTCATCCGCGCAACTAAGAAATATGAGTGGTCAAAGGTGGCCATAAGAAGACTAAGGATGCTACACGATTTCATGACCCTCTGTAATGAAATGTACGTATCCATAGAAGAATATGGTCCATCGAAACACAGTACAGAAGCATCTTATAGAATGGAAAGAACACCGAAACTTCACTACGTACCTGAATGGATGGCTAATGAAGAACACCACCATGAAATTGAGGACAAGAACAAATATATATCCCATGCGGGGATAGTTCTTGTCGATGAGTCGAACCCATCGAGAGAATCCTTCATGCGATAAAAATGATAATAATAAATAATAAAATACTTTATTTGAGATGATGATAAAGATGGAAATGATGAATATAAAACGATAACCTTGAGATGATGATAAGAATAATAATGATGACGATAATACTTGAACAATGAGATGGAAAATGACGATAAAGTAAAAATAATTACTTAGATGATGATAATGATGATTAACATTTACATGATATCAAAGGTGAAGTCGAAAGTTTTCCGTGAAGATACGAGAGAGAACTGTAAACGACAAAAAATGTATAAAGGATACAACAAGAAAAGCTGGTATTAGAGCATTATCACCGGTGTACTATATCCCCACAAAACGGCAAAAGAAAAATGAAACGTGTGATCTTTTGGTTGGCGAGCGCTAAATCCCCAAACGGCACATTCGCTATCCTCAAAGCCTCATTCACCGGTGATGTAGCACACTGACGCTATCTAGCGATCAGTGTGCACATCCCCTTTGAGGCTCCACTCTTGCCAATAATATCATCTCAATCATTTGTCTCACCGATGGCCTTTCTTCATCATGAGTGGAACGAAGAGCGCAGATATGTATCAAGCAGCGGCTATCTTTAAATTCTTTGCGATGAACGCATGTATCACAATGCGGAAAAAAATATCCAAGAAGAGTGGGAGAGGGGATATCTCCCAGGGAAAGCGAGGAACATTGAGATTGGGAGATTTAGCCGAGGTGAGCAACTTAAATGTGACTACTTCTTAAAAGACAGCGAATTAAACAAATCAACTAACCTATACGGATCGAAGTTCACCGAGGCTGAATTTGAAAGACGCCTTCGAATGCCTCGTTCTGTTTACATGCGTGTGCAAGAGGCTGTTTTGGAGTGCGATACGTACTTTAGGTTTGGTCACGACTGCACCGGATTTGCTTCAGCCACAACTGACCAAAAAGTAGTTAGGGCGTTGAGACAATTAAGTTTAGGGATCGGTGCAGATGCGGCAGCCGAGTATATCAGACTGAAGCAATCTGCATTGAATGAGTGCAGAAGAAGATTTGTACGTGCAGTCATATCCTGATTTGGTTCCGAGTACTTACGTCGTCCTACTCTTGAAGATGTGAAAAAAATAATGGATCTTCATGGGAAACTTGGATTTCCTGGCGTATTAGGTTCTCTAGATTGCTCAGGATGGGACCTGGCGAAGGTTCTGTCGCCGAACAACGACGTAACATTGGAAAAAGTGGAAAGCCGGAGCTACGATTGGAATCTGTTGTTGATGACAGACTTGGGGTGTGGCACATCAAGTTCGGCTTTCCGGGAGCAATAAACGACATTAATATAATGGATTGCTCAGAATTGCTCACGGATGTAGGTGTTGGTAAATGGCCATTGTTCCATCCTTCGTTCATTTTATCCAATAGGTACATTGATTGGTTTTACTGGGTTGTTGATGGCATATACCCCGCATTTCGAATATTTGTCAAAACAATTTCCCAGCCATCTTCGAACAAGGCAGCATCAATTTCCAATTTGTTTGCTTCTTTTAATGTATTACTAAACTCTTGCAATGCTGATGATATTAATCTCTCCTCTTTTTTTAATTCTATGTTCTCAATCTTAGCTGCTTTTGCAGCCTTTACACCCATATTGCTACTTGTGCTTTTATTGCTCTGAACAGAGATCTTTTCATTTTTACCGTCCGACTTTAAAAGTTTCTCAATGTCTCGATCAATCTCTGAGCTATTTTCTTTAATCCATTTATAATAAATGGGGTACGGAGAAGGATTTTCAATTTTATAATTCAGATTACATATAGTATCATACACATGTGATGGATTCATCGCATCGTTATAAATACCTGTTGCGCACCTCATCATATCGCCATCAGACACGTTTCCAGTTGCAATTGTTGAAGAACAAACCCGGAATGATTTATGAAACGTTCGGCATTCCTTAATGCACTTAGCCCCATGATCTGCTACACCACGACCGGAGAGTTTCTTCCAAAAAGAAATCGTTTGCACATCTTTCAGCTCGTCATGTTCGCGGGTGAGAGACGACATGTTTGCATCAAACGCCTGTTTGAGTTGAGAGTGCCACTCCGTTCGCTTCTGTTTTACACCAGTTATTTCACGCTCTGGAAGATTAATAATGGCCTGAACAGCTCTAAGAGAATCAAGGTCACTCCATTTTGTCTGCTTCCCCCTTTTCGCGACCGTTGTTTGTTGAGCGGCCAGTGGCTCTGTCGTTTTTTTTTCATAGAGTAGCTAGGGGTGGTGCGTTCGCTGGTGTCGGCGGTTCGGATGTAATTGCTGGAGGTGGCGCTGTTGTTGGAAGTGTCTCTATTACTGTTGAGGACGCTTGGAATGATTCGTTTTGGTTGGTTGCTGCGACTGCAGACTCTGTTGGAACAATCTTCGTTGTTATCTTTGTGTTGTCTTGCTTCATGTTCATAGATATAATGATTGAGGAAGGAGCTAGAACAAAAAAATGGGATGGGCTTAATTAGAAACAGATAGTCATAATGATTCGAACGTATCCTGAAAATGGACCGTTTCGAAGATAGCGTCTCCGCCAAAACGTTCGCTAAAAATTTGCATTTGGCGAAACTTTTAGCGTATTCCGCTATATTAATTTTGAAGGGTTACAGAACTTACCCATTGGTGAATGACAAATTTCACTGTATTTCTCCATAAACTTTCTCTAAAATGTTTTTTGTTGTTTTGCAGGGATAGAAGCCACCGGTGATAATGCTTTAAGCTACATTTGTAGATGACAGCATCTCCACCTATCAAAATAATTTGGATTAAATTAGCAATTTGCAGTTTTGATGAGAGTATGCATGCCCCAACGGCAAACGTTTGACCAAATAAATTTAGCCCACATAGCAACCCATACCCAAATCACGGTGATTTGGCCCGGGAAAGTTCACCCTTGCAATAAATAATCAAAACACTATGTTGTCACCCATTGGACGACACGGTGATAAGATTTGGTGCCAAAAGCACCTAGACACCGAAACACCGTCACTTCCTGTGCATCAGATTGCACAATAAACATAACCCCACATATTCCGTTCCCTTTTCACTCCTTCCCATATTTTAGCATATTCCCTTTTTCACCACAGCCAGAAATGACCAGCATCATCACCAGCGATAATGCCGACAGCTCATCTCTTCTTGGAAGAATTGCAACACCGGACAAGCCTAACATCCCCACCCCGCCCCTGATATGTCCAAGAAGACCACTCGTGGAGCAAGCTTCACACCGCTCGAAGACTGCTCGGTCACCAAGTCATGGGTAGCCGTTTACGAAGATCCAATGGTAGGTGCGGAGCAGAAAGGCGACACGTTCTACCAAGACATCACCAATATATACAACGACAAGTATAAGCCGACGAATCGAGAGTCAAGAGGAGTGGAATCAATCAAGAAGCCAATTTTATTAACAAGATGTGCGTTTTATTTGGTGGCTGTCACTTGACTGTACAGCGTATGAAACCGACGGGGCTTCTGTGGAAGATATGTTCAAGATGGCGACGACGCTTCAAAACGATGTTGAAATGAAGAGCATATCCGATGACTATGGGCCACCATTCAAGTTTTCCGTGGCTTGGGAAGTGTTAGAAAGCACCCTAAGTCCATGGCCGACCTGGAAGACACAAATACGAGAGGGAGTTCGGCATCTACGAGTACAGAGAAAGGAGGAAGGAGTGAAGGCGATGGGAATTCTGTAGCGGGGGAGGAGGATGATAAGAAGAAGGAGAGCTTTTTCTCGAGCACGTCCTACCAGCTGACGCAAGGCCAAAGACGAGCTTTACCGGAATGAAGTGACGAAGAAGAAATTGCGTTTGACTGAGGACATACTGAATGCGCAAGAAGCGCGCAATCGAATACTACAAGAACACAGCGAGGTGGTTACGTTAACAAGCTCACCGGCAGGTTATGATGAGAAAGACGCTGTAGATTACTTCAATATCGTACGTCGCGGGACGCTTCGCCGTTTGCGCAATCGAGAGAAAGAGATCTTACAGAGGGAGTGTGATGAAGAGCCGACGAGGGACAAGGAGAATTATGTAGATTTTTCCGAATACGATCGCTGAGGGTGGCTGCAAATGCGTTTTGACTACACAAATACTGAAAATATCTCGCAGAGGGAGTGTGATAACGAGCCGATGAGGGACGAGGAGATTGTCATCACACTCCCTCTGCGAGAACCGTCCAGTTTCTTTTGAGGGGCGCCACCTTATCGATGCATTTTCAAACATACGTTCTTCATCACTAATCGGCGCGTTTTTTGGTATTAATCTGCGTCTTCAAAGTACCTGCTCACCATGCACATTACCGCTAAACTGCCGGGTAGAATCTCCGTAGTTACGTTATCTTCTAGAGTGAAACAAAACGGGGCGGCCTAGCCAACGTTGAAATTCACTTCGTTCTCTCCGATTCCCTCGTCGACGCGCTCGCGATCCTTCACCGTGATGTTATGTAAAATAACACAGCACTTCATGACCGTTTTGATCTTCTGTTGTTACCACATCCGTCCTAGTCTGGCTATGATGCGAAATGTCGCCTGTAGCACACCAAACCCGCTCCAAGTCCTTGTGACAACCCTTCTGTTGACCTGCTAAGATTTCCACGTCCGTTATCGGGTTTAACACAGACTGCACGAAGAGCGGTGGTTTTGGATAGATTCCATGGTCCAAAAGTATGGCTTCTTGCGCTTCACGCCCACCACAGTGTACACAACAGGCAATGGGTACTTTCCTTCGCATATCAGATTCTGCAATGGGGATGCATCGAAGATATTGATATCGTTATTGCATCCTGGCACTCCGAAAAACATATGCCAGATGCGAAGACGATCGTCCACAACAGCTTCCATAGTGAATGCTGGCACCCCTTGCTTCCCTTAATAAGGTCCATGGTGCGCAGTCGGGCAGTTCTTCCATACCCACTTGCAACATTCAATGGACCTCAGCATTCCCGGAAAGACTTTCTGTGCGGATCGAGGAAGTAGCTTCCGTGTCTCTTCCTTGTTGGGTGGTCGAAGATACTCATCTTCGAAGCAGTATACTACGGCAACAGTAAAGCGTTCCAAGCTCTCGACGGCAGTTGATTAGCCAATTAGGATGTATTTATCAACAGAATCAGAAGCAGATCCGTATGCGAGAATACGCATAACCGCCGTACATTTCTGCAAGGAACTAAACTCTTGCTTGCCGATGAAATATTTCTTTTGCGTGAAATATGGATCGTAACTCTGCACGGTGTCAACAATGGGCATGAAAATCTCGCGTGCGATGCGAAAAAGTCTCTCAAAATACTCTGCAGGGTAGGTAGGATTGGGCGCAAAGTAGTCAGCTTAAAGGCGGTGGGCAAATTCTTGTCGGCTTCGGTCGATGTTGGGTCCTCGTCCAGGATGGGATCCGCCGTGGCGGCGTGACTCCGTTTCCTCCTCTTCCGAAGAATCAAGGAGGTCGAGGTCGAGCATGTCGAGGTCATCGCCGATCGCTTCATAAAGAAATTCGTCGTTCTCTATAAAATTTGTGTCTCCGTGGTGCAGATGGAGTTGATGTCTAAGTCATCTACACTAGTGGGGAGAAACAAACTATAATTGAGCATCTGCTGCGATAATAACCCAGAAAATTAAAAAATGCCACGTTTTTAATAAGTTGTTATTTTGCTCCACACCCGTGGAGATGCTCTGACAGTACAAGTCATAAAATAACTTGACACTGTATACAGGATGATACCTACGCCGGGGTAGCAACCAAGCCACGGTATTCAAGGATATGACACTAATCCCATGCAGTATGCATATTCCATATCAGCATACAACTTGCATGGTTGGATCATTCAACACGTGTACAGCAACACGTGTATGTTAATTCAGATTGGAAAGATTGATTTATTTGAACTTCACTATTATATATTGACTTCTCGTGCCAATTCCATTATCTATCCAATTTTGAGGTTGGTATAAATACCAGATCTGAATTTGGAAATGGCAAAAAATTAATAAAGAAGGTAGATTTTATTTACAGATTTCACTTACAGTATCAATTTGATAACTTGAAAGAGAAACCGCCAGGACAGAGGGGAAACCTGAATCCAAAACAGCCTGCTTCTGACATTAACGTCACCAGACAGAGCAAGGGTGGCCTAACCAGTCATTAGTCGACTTCGACCATCAACGGAGTTGTCGAGGGTATACAGTATCCTCAAAAGGCCGATATTATCAACGCTAGCTAACGGTAACATAGGGAAGGATCGGAGGATGATCACGCCCGATATCAAAGAACCACCTGGCAGGTCGCCACAGACTGGGGTTTTGACTGCTATTATTGTCCGAAAATTTAATAGTGTTGTACTACCCTCATTTCTACATCCAAGTCACAGTAGACTGGACTGACTGACTGATTATGGTATCCTCCTTTTTGCGCACTAGTTCATTCGCTAACCAATTCTTTATCAAAGTCTCGCCTGACACCACTGCTATTATTATTGCAGAGCGTAGCCTCGAATCGCTGCGTAGATTAAACAGTTCTGATTCGTCGGATATAGATGAACCTAGAGACAAAGGGGTCCACTTATCAGGGCAGCAGCGCTTAGATAGACCGACGCAACGTCCATACCCAGAAATAGACGTTTTCAGCAACAACGTAACCACAATCAACCACAATGACCGAATCAGTATAGGCCACTGCACTCGAAGCACGTGAAATGCTGAACTGTGGCTAAGAAGGTCACTATTATAACCGGTGAACCACGCCTTCGGATGATGCTAGAATAACTCGGAACGCTAATGAGAAAGAAAGGGACTATGGGTTTAACAACGGGATATATTGAATTAACAATGGACAGCTTTGTTTTATCTGGGCTCACTACAGGGTCAATCCAGGCAGTCTATCTCGCTTAGCGCCTCGATCTCGCCACAAAATCGAGCATTGGAACAGCTGAATGCACCATCTCAGAATCACGTACAACTAGACCCTTTGCATCCTCGACATATTCAGTTGAGATTAGTCACGCCAGGTCGGGACGATAATTGCACTGAAATGTTACTGGTTTTGAACTTCACCTCCGATCCCGATGACATATTTTTCATGTCGCCGATGATCCGGATAAACAATAGGGGCATCGACAGTGGTGAAATTCAACATATTTACATCACCAATCCCAACTTAGAAACTACAAAATCAACTGATGTCATCCGAGGAGGGAAAAGGATTCACGTGATCCAGCTGAAAACGATAATAACTGGACTACAGAACAACGGCATAGTGAACAGTCAGAATTGTTCTAATCTTGTTCTTGGTTTCTTTGTAGACTCCGGCGCTGCGGTCTCCACCATTGGTCTGCCCTCACTTATGGCGAATTATGATAAATTCGAGGTCAAGGCGTTATTAAAAAAGAAATGTGCGTCATTTTCATTCCGGGAAACTATAAACAAGAGCCATCGATTTTTTATCGCTCGAATTCCGCTACTAATGATTCATTTCTAGAAATACCACTATCAGAGTTTGGCATAAATATACCTCTACTAATTGGGTTGGACATCATACGAAGAAATAAACTGGTACTTGACTATGAGTTCAATTTGCAAAATGCAGGTCGCCGAATTGGGAATTACCGCTCTGCTTTATCAACCATCATTACTACATAGTTCGATCAGTTAAGTCCGTGCAATTTACGAGAAACGAACTGGAAAAAGGCATCTTCAATTCCCTCATCCTCCGTCTGAACGACTTTTCCAGATTTTGCGACGATTTAAACCTGACCTCATTTCATCCATCCTCGATACTCTGAACCAGGTCACATTGGCCTTTGATCTCTGTCAGCAGTTCAACTCTCCTCCTTTTCGCTTCAGGGCGGCCCTACCTCCTGATAAAAATGTATTTATTCAGAAAGTAGCCATGGATCTGATGTTTCTTAATAACGATCCCGTATTACACAACGTGGAAGTAAATAAAGGATTCCAAAACGCAGTTTTCGTAGAGGACAAGTCGTCAGCGAAATTGCGGGACTACTTTATTCTCTACTGGTCTAATGTATTTCATGGATACCCAAACCGTATCCAGCTGTATCAAGAACGATATTTTTGAGTCATAATTTCAGAGCAGAAGCTCAATTCCAGGGAGTAGAACTCCAGTTTAGCGGTATTGAAAGCCACAACGCGGTCTGACCGGGTGAGGCATTCCATCACCAGCTTAGGAGGATTTATTCCACCTTAAGAACGGAACAACCCACAGTATCAAAAGAATTTGTCTTACGATTGGAAATGAAATCCACGAACGATACTGCGGGACCCTCGGGTCTTTCACCTTTACTATTGGTATATGAAATCTCGCCCTTGTTCCCTGTTACAAATCGGAACGTTCCAGTACATGCCGAAATGATGCCAGAATTAGCTTGTGCCGAACAGTAAATGGTCTCGTTCCGTGTGGAAGAACTAATAAGGCGTGCACTCTCATCAAAACTACCACCTGCGACTAAATACAGGATGGAGGTTGGAGACTTAGTGAGGGTATACCGCGAAAATTCTAGAAGATTTGAAGTCCATTTAAAATTGAACGGATGAGCAAAAGGATCATATGGATTTAAGATGGATACCCTACCAGGTATTTCAGCATCACAGCGGTGATTCCGGCTGGATTTAAAGGAGAGGATAACGATGTGAATCAGTTCATCTAGACCCACAACATACTGGAGTCTGCTCATAACTATTTGGCGAAAGTTTTGGAGATGAACGATCCTCGATGGAACTCACCAGAAAGTCTGGAGGCGATGCGAAAAGAAGTAGAGGGGCTCAAATCACGGGGATATTTTTCAATAGTCAACCGTTCATCACTATCTTTAATAGCGAACATCCTCGGTGGAAGATTTGTGATGGCCATAAAGTGTACAGGAACGGTCGACCAAAAATACAATTTCAGGTTCGTAGTCTACGGTCATAAGGATAAAGAGAAGAGTTTTTTCATACATAATTCTCCTACCCTCAGCAACAAATCGGTACGACTTATTCTATCAGTTGACGGGATTAGTGGTTTCAACATATGGACCCACGACGTCTCACAAGCCTATCCATAGTGATAAACTCACCCGAAATGTATATGTTAAACCTCTTATCATATTAGGAATTGGCGAAGGACAGGTTTTAAAACTGGAAAAACCACTTTATGGATTGGTAGACGCTGGGGACTAGTAGGCAGACTGTTTCAGCCCCCACGTAACCGGTACTAACACAGATGATCTAGAAATGACTCCAACCACGGGTGAATTGTCCGTTTATTATAAATTTGATACGGCCGGAATATTGGAGGGAATGACGGGATTATATGTAGACGATTCTATCGGAGTAGGTAATGGGAGCTTTCAAGAATTCAGCAGACGAACAGAGAGAAAATTCGATTGACGACCTCGAAGCTCAGTACCACTTGTATTTGAGGGCATAGAAATAGACAGAGAAAACACCGTCTTTATTATGCGACAAACGAATTACATTCTGAAGATAAACAAAATTCCTACGACTTCCGCATTCAATAATTTCAGATCTCTGCATCACCAGTTAGATTGGATCAGTATTTGTAGGCCGAATGTGATGGCTGGAATTAATTTCCTGTATCAAGTAACAGATACTAAATTCGATTCTCCCATGTGAAATCTTTAAATAAGCTGGTTAATCACCTGCAGGTAACGTTAAGACTAGGACTGCCATTCCCGAATCTCGGGGAAGAATCTATCAGATTAGTCGCCTTTTCTGATGGATCATTTGTAAACAGCGAGAAACAGTTTTCGCAAGTTGGATATATAATCTTCTTAGAAGATCAATTTGGAAATTCAAATTGCAAAGAGTACTCCAGTCGAAAATCGAGACGGGTTCTTAGATCAGTACTGAGGAGTGCAGTTTTCGCATTTGCGGATGCTGTTGACGCCGTAATAATGATACGTCACGATCCCAAATCAATAATTGGCAGAGACATCCCTCTAAATATGTTGACTGACTCGACATAACTGTTCAATTTCATTAAAAATCATCTAGAAATACTGGAAAGCTCTTGATGATCGACATTAGTGCCGCTAGACAGGCCTAAAATGCAAGTATTTCACGGAAATGGGATGGATAAAAAGGGATAGCAATTTAGCTGACTCTCCAACCAAATTCGACCCATGAATACTCTTGATGGTAATCATGATACGGGAAAATTATCCTACGTAGTAGGGCAAGTTGCGATAAAGGAGGGTATTAACGAATCTGAAGATTGAAAAAATAATCGACAAGTCGTCAGGTATTGATTTGCAGAGAACTTCTCAGATTCCCCGACGAAAAAGAAAGGTGGTCTAGGGTGTTAAATAAAAGGCGACTTGTATCATCTGGCATCGTTTACGGCTACTGCTCGGCAGTATGCACCGTGTATGAATAATGTGTATACAGTGTGCTAAGGGACGTTGTACAGTATACAACGTATACAGCGACCCAAAGTTCAGTTATCTCTTGATCACTCGTTTTATCAAGTAGAGGAACGCCGAGACTACTTGAGTGATCCATTTTTCATATTTGATTAAGACTATCTTGCACCATAAAATTCTTGCTGCCATTGGCAAACCATTCCTTGTCATTTATTGATAATTATCACAATTTTAATTGGAACCTTTCTATCTATTGCATCGAGCGGAACGGTCGGGAAATATTCCATATGGTCCAGCACCATTGATTTATGGTTGACTCAATAAATACAACACGCCACTCATTCATAATGATATTAGGGAGTTTTGGAGGAAATAAATGGCCTAGAAAGGAGTAAGGGCACTTTCATAGACGTGTAGGCCACAATGAAGTTTGAAGTCATTTTTCCATCTCAAATTTCGTCTAAATCGGTGCATAAGCCACACGCCTGTGGCTTATAAATTAAGAGTAATTTATTTGAAATTATGAAATTTATGAGGGTATGATTTGGGCGAATGGACACACTCTTTCTATTGGTACTACAGTGTCAAGTTGCCGCTCCATACCGAAAAAGGGAAATTGTACGTGCAGGCCCCTATGCTGGAATCGGGTGTAATTTCCCAGTGCAATTCCACTCTTGTCGCCGTATACGACGAAAGAAAGCAATAAAAATAATAACAACAAAACACAACCTAGCAACTGTTCAAACATGACGGTTACGGCGAAGAGGTGCGGTGAGGGGGCGAAAAAAGTAATCAAAATACACAAAGAGTGGATAACAATGGTGTATCACCACCTGTGCCGCGTTCATTGCATGCTGAATTTTAACCGCCTCCGTTGCAATCATCACCTGCGCAGCCCTCATTGCATGCTGAATACCAACCTCTTCTCCAGCATCACATGCTGAATCACCACCTCCATGCCATCATTCAATGGATCTCAAACCGTGTCCGACAAGCCAACTCACGTCCGCCCGTGAGGGAATTAGTAAAACTCTAACGCCAAGCAGGCGCATAAGATTTTCAAACGTTTTGGACATTACTTTATTAAAGGCAGTGATGACGACAGATGCATACATGTCCGGCCACGGTGAGACCAAACAAAAATTTATGGATACGTTACAATTATTTGAGGCGACTGCCCCTGTCGGAATATTTAATTAAATAATACTGCTTTTCTGAAAAAGCTTGAATGGCCGGTTTACAAATTACTCTCAGATCACCGCAGTGCAGTGACAATAAACGAAATTGTTAGTGGTAATATAGAGGTGAGGGGTGAACTCGAAGTGATTTTAGATGACATATTGTTGGCGGTAGAAGAGAAGGATGAGAAAAAGTGCGCAGAAAGAGGTGAACGAACAGAACTTGACGAAAGGCTGAGAATTAGTGGAGAAAATATAGGGGATCAGGCCATGAATCGCAGACGTGAATCTAGCAGTGGATCTAGCAGAGTTGGAGACAAAACCCAACAAAACGAAAATGACGATCAGCAGAAGACTCCGATGATGATTATTATCAACGTTTTGTTGCACATGTTCGTCACCAACAAGCGAGCCCAGATAGGCCCTATAAATAGAAAATAACTGTCTGACATTGGATAAATCCAAATCAGCGAGATAGACTACAAGGGAAAATTGGAGATGGAACTCGCAAAAGTGGAGATGGAACGCGCAGGTAGAATGGAGGCGCTTCAAGTTCGACGCCCCGAACTTAATTCTCAGAGATTAGAAATGGACCGGAAAGGCTGTATTTGGAGATTGAGGAAAGGAAGGTAGGTATTGAAGAACGAAAAATAACAGTCTTGCATTTGCTATAATATAATGGAGGATCACTTAAATTTAATATGTTGCAATAGAAAGGAGGCTCACTTACATTTTGTATTGATTTATATAATCATGTTCAAATACGTATCTAGGTTTGGGAAGGACAATTGAAATAGCTTTGCACCTGACCGTCGTGTCCTAGATAGATTTTAAAATTCCAAAGTAAATCTGAGGCTTTGAACATCATTTCAATTTCCGCCTGCCGTACATTTAGCATTCGCCTATAATAGTTACTGGACCACGACTGTTTCAAATCTTTGTAAGACCACTCCACACCAACCCGTGCCACACTCATTGCTACATTATAGTTTTGTTGCTGTGAATTATGTGTGCCTCTCGTGTATGCAGCTTGTATCCAGGGACGTAACACATAATCCTCGTCCGCATATATAAAATGTTGAGATTTTCTATTTGAAGTTTTTCATTTAATTGGCATCGAGGTTACTTTGCCGGATTAGTGTCAAGTTGTGTCGGCGACCGACTTCAGGTCCGTATAAATAAAATATTAAACCATTACTCGTAGAGATTGTTTGATATAACAAACGATTATATCGCTTGTGTACACTGTAGCACGATCGTTGGTTGCTTCCGTCACATCCTGGTCTTGTCATTGAAATCTTTGTACAATCAATAAAACCTACACAATTTGTCGTAGGAGCTCCATTATCGCCAATGTATTTAGTGTAGTAAAAAACCTTCGTGTCCAGTAGATCTGATCTAAGTGTACTAAGTAGTTCGCCGTATGTTCCAATTAATGACTCTACGGATTCCCAAAACATTTTTGAGAGTGCGTAGTCTCTCAGTTCAATCGTGAATTATACATCCATCCACCGACAGGGGCGAGGCAAGTCGACGAATGACGATGTACCCAGCTGTGACTTGATAACAATAATGCCCCCTTCGCTTCATTTTCCGTGCTGAGAAGTTTATAATTTGTGCAATTTTATGAACGTGTCGTGTCGGAAACCAAAAGTCTGTCATGCTTTGGTTTTCCGAAAAGACGTTCAAGTTGAACGTAACTCCTTTCACATGTCGCCTCCGTACACGTAATCTTTCTAAGTCTTTTTTCTTTTTCGTAGTATATAATGCACATGGTACAGGAACGTCACATCCATTTCAAGTATCATGGCCTTTCTCAACATTTTCCTCTTTCGTCTAATCGTCCCTTTCACATTTCCGATGGAATGATCTGTTTGCCTCATTTGTTGTTTTGTTTTTTTCGGTTCGGTTCTATCGAACTGCATGTAACATGCTTTGTAAAAGGATTACAGGGCTTTTCATAGTACTAAATTTGATTTCGGAACATCAGAATACCATGGCGGTTTCATTTTGGTTCGTCCAAGGTTGACGGGATGGGACCTAATGGAGACGACGGGTACAGTATAATAATTTTCATGCACGTTACGAGACATCATGCTTCATTTTGTCTATGAAATTCGGCATTAAATGTGTTTCGTATCAGGATACAAATCTGACCTGTGCACAGCCATTTTTAAAACATTTCTCTTATCCAAAACTCTCTATTAGAGCAATTCTAGGCGACTTAAATTCGATTAAATTTATTGTACATACAGTAAAATGTAAGAAACTCCGACATTTGTCCAATCGACAGAACGATTTGAAGGCGCCGTCGTTTGTGTGACTCGCTGCGAGGGGTTGGGAATAAGTGAGCGTAAGGAGAAGGAGGAGAGAGGTATGATATGGAATGATATGAAGTATGGGATGAGTATGATGAAGCATGCTACTAGCATCATAGTATTAGTATGATATAGATATGATATGGAGTTTGAGATGGGTATGATTAAGCATGCTATGAGTATGGGATGGGAATGATATGAGTATGTGATATGAATATGATTAGGTATGATATAAGTATATAATTATGATAATACAAGATGGGAAGATAGGAATATGACAATGATGCGACGACGGTACGAAGAAGATACGATAAAAGGGAGGATAATACTACGAGATGATACGATTATGAAACGAAGATAATTACAACGATGGTATGATAATACGATGACGACGTGGTAAAAGGGGAGAAAAACAAACGCATGGAAAGCGACCCGAGGGAAGAAAACTACCTGAAAAAGGGCCGCATAAGATGGGCAGCAAAATAATGTACCGTACAACAGTGAACGATCACACGTGTTTCCACTTGACACTGTACGCAGGCATACCTACAAAACTAGTGTATACTGTACACAGGGCGGCATACAACACAAATGGAAACAACACTGCAGTACCTCTATGCAGTAATAGGATACGGTCAATCAAGTTTTACCCTCATGTTCGTGTAGCCCATGGCACACGGAGCAAGACCCGACGCTAATTAAGTGTACATCGACACGTACCCGAGATCCTAGATCAAGCGATATATTTAGAACGATCGCCGTTTAAATTCTCATTCTATGACACGCTGCATTTAATTCGATCGTTGCCCCATTATTTTCTAATCTCTGTTTTATCCTATTTATACTCTAAGTTAAGGAGGAAGAGAAAGAATAAAAGTATCCAGACATTATCAAACAAAGATGACCCATTCGGAAAACTGAATTGTACTCTAACCAGAGAGTGAACCAGAAAAGGGAAACCTAATCTACGACAAGCGCTAAGTGGGGCAACGCCTACGTTAGTAGCCAGTCACCCTCACGCGTAACTATGCGTGCTTCGATCATTCAGCTGCGAATAGAGCTGAGGAGGGGAGCATAACGCGACCTTAAAACTAAGACTTATATCGACACTAAACTGTGCCAGAGTCAGGGTTACCCTGCGCTTGTAGAAACCGCGGCATCACTCACGTAAACTAACTACCATTTCCTCTGACTTACCCACTTCCTCCAATCCTGTCCACGCACCTCATTTCCTAAATAAGCGATACTATTCTCCTTTTGGATGCGGCTATTTTTGACAACATCCCCAATCGGGTTTATTTCGAATATGTTTTTAATTGGTTGAGTTTCGGGTTGAGTTTTAGAAAATCAAAAATCAACCAGGCAAAGATTACAACAATTTAATTTTAAGTGAAATGTAAAATACATCTGGCCCAGCCAGGTGGAAGTTGAGTTTCAGAAAACTTAATCGTGGACCGTATACAATTGGGTAGAGCGTAATACACCTCTACTACCGCCTATTTTTGGAATACACTACCGTTGTGGAAGGCGAAAATCGTCGAAATGATGATTTTTCGGCATGTTCTTCGAAATTACAGTAGAATGGCATGTTTTGTGTGGGAAGGCTAGAGTGATTAGATGAGAAGACAATCGAGCCAGATTGTTTCTCATCTATCGATTACGTTAATAGGTGGTTCATCAAGCAGTGATAGTTGAAAAAGAAAAAAGATTTCAAATAGACTAAACCTAAAGGCTCACATTCCCCCGTGCTTGATGACATGGGGGTCAGGTGGATGGTAAAGTGTTGTGTTGTATGGAGTGTAATAGAAATTTGTGTCGATGAGGGAGAAGTGTCTTGGTAAGTAAATCTGTATGGTTGGCTGCAGTTGGAATGCGATGTAGGGAAATGGTGGAAGTTGTAAGATGATGGTGGAGATGGTGATGTTTGATGTCGATGTGCTTTCTTCTTTTATTTTTTCCAGTATGTCTGGCCACATCTATAACTCCAGCGTTATCTATGAAGAACGGTGTTGGGGGTAACGGCGATGAAAGTATTTCGGATAGAATTATGCGGATCCATATGAGGTCCTGTAGTGCTTGGCTCGCTGCCACGTATTATGCTTTGCAGGTACTGAACGCTACAGTGCTCTGTTTACGTGACGTCCAGTGAATGGGAGAACCGTATGATGAGATGATTGAGGCAGAAGTGGAACGGCGGTCTGATGATTCGGAATAGTCCGAATCATAGTAGCAGTGTAGTGGCGGAGAAGAGAAGTTGGAGAAAGTAATGCCGGCATCTGGTGTACCATGAAGATAACGGACGACGTGTTGAAGGAGTGATAAGTGCGTCTTGGTTGGCTTTTGCAGAAAACGAGCCTTTCGCCCCGTCGCAAACGAGAAGTCGTATCTGGTGCTATCAGCAAGATATCGGAGATAGCCAAGGGAACTCATAAAAAGATATATATTTTGGGCTGAGCGGTTCGTGTTGGCTGGTATCATCGAAGTCTGGTTTGTTTGAAAGAGGTTTGGAGCGAGAATTGAAATGTTGAATATTTAATTTCTGTGCAAATTTATGGATAAGGGCAGGTTGTGATAGTGTTATATCGCCATTGGTGGCATGTGTTACAGACCAACCAAGAAAGCATGTTGGTTTTCCGAGGTTTTTGACGGAGTATTTGCATTGTAGATGACGATAGAAGTTGTCTATGTCTGATAATGTGGGAGCGGTGACGAGGAAGTCGTCAATAGTAACCGAAATGAGTATGACGACATTAGTTAATTGTTTGTAATACAGACACGGCTATGCTTGATACTGATGGTAGTTGTCGGATGTGAAGTGATGGTGGAGTGCGGTGAGGTATATGTTGCAAGCAGGCTTTGATCCGTAAAGATTCATACGAAGGATGCCGCAGTCACTGTCAATAAATGCATATGAGCCGTCGGGAAGTAGAATCTGCATAACGTATGCGGTGTGGTTGGGGTCATAAAATTCGTGAGTAAATCTTGAAGAGATATCGAAGTGGCGAATTGGGTGTCGATGATGTGTGGCATGTGCAAAAATGAGCCATGATGAGGTTTTTTCAGATGCATATGCGCTTACGTGAGTGGGATCGTAGTGCAATCTTGGCTTCATTAGATCGCCACGTATTAAACACCGAGATTTCTGGACTGTAATCGAGCCATCTTTTGCTCGTTTGTATTTGTATTGCATTGTGAGACTTCTGGGATTAAGGATTGAAATTTTTGATGGCGTTGAAACATTTGGTATTTATTGGGTGACGTTATTGTCGTTTAGTTGACCAATTTCCGCATCATGCGCCGCACGCCAGATGTGATCATCTGGGAAGGATTGGAGTTGTTTCCGAAATTGTGGCACCGGAGTATCCAGAAGAATAGGGGTAGGGATTCTGTTGATGTGAAAAGACTTGAAGGCAGAACCAAAATCCATGGGTGGGTCAAAAGCGAGATGATAAGGCGTGAAATCAGTAGCACGACATGTAGAAATATGTGAAGTGTCGAGAAAAATTATTGTGTAAAATTTTGAATGGTTGATGTGCGGGAAGCGTGCAGGACGAGAACGTGGAGAGAGTTTGCGCTTAGATTTGTTGGAATCAACAATGGTGCCAATCCTTGCCAAATGGAAGGAGAAAAGAGGGGAAGGAAGAGTCAGGCTGCAAGAGAGAAATTGGAGGTTTTCGAGTTGAGATATGAGGGATGTGATTGTATTTGTATGTTGCATCAAGGATTGAAAAATCCCAGTACGTGTTTGGTAGTCTGCTGTGAGATAAGGAGGCTCTAGCTGTATTCATTAATGTACGGTTAATACGTTCCCCATGCGAGTTTGACTGTGGTTGATGAGATGTGATTGTAGTTTGAGTGATTCCGTTGTTGTGTAAGAAGGATGTGGTTATATGTGAGGTGTATTCCTTCGAATTATCGGAGTTAAATAGTGAAGTGTGTCGGCCGTGCAAGCAGCGCATAAAATTCAGAGTTGTGGTTATGACGGATGAGAGTTCTGATCTGGATTTGATTGGTTTGGCGATGATGAAACGTGAAGCGGTGTCCAAAAACGTAACGATGTGTCGGAGGGGTAGACCGGATGTAGGGTTGATAGGGCCAATGGTATCACTAGAAATTGAGTCTCCAGGTTGTGACGTGTGGAAAGTTGATGGGCGATGTGGCGTTTGGAATGTCTTGCCGTCCGCACATCCAGAGGATGTTAGTATCGTCGATTGGAGATTTTTGATACCATACAGAGCGAGAAAGAGGTTGCTCTTTATTGTATGACGGATGAGAGGTAAAGTGACATGGTTAAACGAAAGGTGTAGTGCAAGAGGGTAGTCGAGATGGGTTGGGGACGAGATGGAGAGAGGGAGAGAAGAAATAAGTCTTTTGAGGACTGATTCGCTCGGTTTAAGTTGTGGTGTAAAGGATTCTGAAGGTTTATGGTGACACGAGGATGGCGGATGTTGTACAGAGAATGCTACGTTTAGTGGGGAAAGATGAAGAAATGGAAGAGGCGGGAGATGTAGGCGGGAGATAGTAGGTTTGAACAATGTGCCGAGCAGTATGTGAGGTGATTTATTTGTGGTGGGTAAAGCATTTATTAGAGTGTATGCATTAGTGTTCCATTTGGCTTTTGGAGGTGGTAAAATAATATCTTGAATGAATGAGGAAGGCAAGATGTATGCATGTGTGTGAGTGAAAAAACGGATTCGCCGTGTTTTTTAATGTCATGAATTGAGATAAGCGTATCCTTAATTTCCGGGGTTGTGATGGACTGTGTACGTATATTTCGAACAATGGTGCAAATGTTCAGTGGGCCGATATGGGTAACAGGAGTTGTTTTGTTAGTAGCCGTAATGGATCTATGCGATGATTTGATGGAAAACATGAACGGACCAGGAGTGGGACAGTGTGTGGGGTGGGCACCGCTATCGAGGATCGACTTACCGGAATGGGAAGGAGTGCATTCTTCTTCGGAACTGTATATGAATGATTGGGAGCCATTCTTTGGGTAAATATCGGATTGGATAGGTGTGCTGCCATGATGGACAGTACGAGAGTGATGAAGATAATTATTTGTTGATCGTTTGGGTACTTGATGTGGGCGATAGCTTGAAGCCGGTACATGTTGGTTAGATCGACGGGAGTTAGTGCCCAGTGAATTCAATGGGTGACGGCATTCTGAATCAAAATGAGAGAGCGTGCGACCGTATTTTTCTGCGTGAAAGTTGCAAAATTTATCCGAACGGCGGCGATTTTGTTGATATTGATATTGATTTGAAGATTGTTGGTATCTATTTGAAGGTTGTTGATATTGATTTGAATATTGTTGGTATCGATTTGAAGGTTGTTGATATTGATTTAAAGGTTGTTGGTATTGATTTGAAGGTTGTTTAAAAACGGTCTAGGAGACGGCGTAGTAAATGACGACATATAGATGGAATGTAGTATATTGTTGTCAATGGATTCGATCATTTTTTCCAATGATTGAATGGATGGAGGCATGTTTATGAGCCAAAGTGGAATGATGGCATTGTATGTCGGGTCTTGACGCATGCCTTTGATGATAAATTTGATTTTGAGCTGTTAAGAATTGATGTTCGGATATAGAGCAACGATCATCAGGCCACGTATTTTGACATGGGCTGCAATGTATTCGGCTGTTGTTTCGAAATTGGAGAGGATTTTGTTCGCCCCTTTGACCTCTAAGGAGTCATTGTCTTCAACTGTGCGTCGCTCGAGCTTTTTCTGTACATGCCGAATTACAGGGTTTTTAGGAGTTCCTTGTAGAATGATGGCTGATCCAATTGATTTTTGGAGTGACGAAATGATGACGCTGGTCAGCGCTGCTACGTAGCGATGGCAAGCGGGGTCGAAATGGTAGTCAATATTCTCTATTTGAGTAGTAATTTGCAGAGTGTCAGATTCACATTTGATCGCTAATAGCCAAGGCTCCATGTTGTCCGGATCTAATTGTGGAATGGTTGGGTGATGGACGGCGGATTTTAGTGGATGGGGATTTAAGATGGGGATCGTAGGTTGGGGATTTTGAGGGTTATCTAAATTTGAACTTTGGTTGTGGGGATTGGCCATGGTGGGTGGTTATATAGAGGGAATAAAAAAAAAGTATATGATTTATTATAAACAATGGTATCTTGAAAGGGCCTATAGCCTGTGGGAAGGCTAGATCGATTAGATGGCAAGACAATCGAGATAGATTGTTTCTCATCTATCTATTACTTAATACTGTGAATGTGAGGGGGATATGAGCGTGTAACGTGTGATACGCACGTATCGTGCATGCGTGTAGAGGAAAGGCTCACAATTTGGGGGATGGAAGGGTATTGGGACGCCAAATTTTACCGCCTTTTTTGTACTTTTTCGGGAAGTACAGCTCCTCTGCTGTATCTTGGAGCCTCCTTCCGGAAACCACAGCCGCTATTTCAGGGAGGGAAAACAAAGAAATTAGTGAAGTTTCGCAGGTGTCGGAAAAGGGCTGTAGAATGGGCACTTTACCGTCGTAAGTTCAGATATAAAGTCACGTTCTATTGCGCTTTTCTATTATTCTCTTCTCCAGTCCAACGAGCTTCAGTCCAACTTACACAGCTCACCTCCGACATGAATGTCGATCAACTAAGAACATCAGCAAAGTACACGTATCCGGTACCGCACTACGAAAACACTGCCAGCGACGCATCTGCGTCTCGTGGGTCCGGTGATGATCATGTAATGCATGCCAAGAGACAATTATTGTACGAAATGGGGGCAAGAAGGGGTCATATTTGTACATGAAATATGTTCAAATATGTCTCCAATCCTGTTACTAACTTGTCCTTCTTTTTCACACCATTTTAGCAGTCAGAAATCTGAATAATGAATTTTAGAACTACTGTTAATATTCTGATTGGTTCATGTGAAACAATGTGAATCGAAAACTGTTTAAGACTATTTCTGAAATGGATTGCACGTGTTTCGTACAGTACAGTACAACTTATTATTGGTTAAAGTGAACCAATAAGAATCGAAAACTGTTTACGTCTATGTCTGAAATTATCAACACATGAACTTTGTACTGTACTGTACAAAATCCACGTGTTGATAAACTGAAAATTATTCAGTTGAAACGAGATACTGTAAGACTTAATAGGGGAATCTCTTTGAAACGTGGCAATTGACCCATAAGAGCCTGACAAATTTTGTAGGATCATTGATCCCTTTCAGAATCTAGATTTTTAGGATCATGGATCGCTTTCATCCGAATTTTGATTTTTAAATTATAGCATCATCTGATTATCCGACCGGTGTTCTACACGATTAGTTTTCGGGGCTGGGATGACGACATCTGGTCTTGCTATATTACGTTTCAAACGGTCATCGTCCCCCTGACCAAGCAATTACACATAATAGATACGATCTCCGTCGGATAGTACAGCAACATCTGTCAAACACGAAGCGACAACTCCTTGTATGGAATTCTCAACCTCAGGTATATCTGGAAAAAGATTTATCAGGTCAGTTGAAAGGCTGGCAAGAGCAGAATTTGTTTTACCACAGGCAACTGCATTGACAATACAAGCGAGAACAGTCTTAATATCAAAACCCTCGGTTGAGGTAGAACGAAGAGGAGGAGAGGCTTCACTGTGGATTATGAATCATATCGATTAGTAGCCTCCAGACAACCAGACAACTGACTTTTCAATGTATTTTGAAGCAAGTGAGAAAGCAAGTAAACAATGTAGTGATAATTACATCAGGAGAGACATTTTTTTCAATGCAGAAACTGCAAGATTGTTTGTGAGATAAGCCAATTGACTCACTGATTTGCCCATTTTGAATGACGGATAACAGTCCTTGATTATATCACCAACATTTGACATAAACGAAGGTAGAGAAAATTAGTTGACTCTGAAACCAACCATACCGCACCTGGACACCGAACTTGGGTTCGCATGTTGTAAGCTTTCATATTCGAAGAGATAATTCGTGTGTTGGACAAAAATGGTATTGTCTCACCACTTGGCACAGTTAAGATTCGAACATCGTCCAAAACAGAATAAAGTGTCTCAATCCAGTTAGGATCAACATCCCCATCGAAAACAATCCAATGAAGAGGAATTTATCTATCAGGTTCTAATGTCATATATTCTGTGATGGAGTGCAGTACTTTGCTAATTAAGCCATCTGTTCTTTCCCTTATCAGAGTATCTAAAGACCCGTAGAGTTGATATGCTGAAAGCAATTTTGCATCAATCACAGTTAGAGAGGATTCCGATTTAACCTGGTCAGAGGAGCTTGTCTGACATTTTAAGGTGACAGATTTCATTTCATCTTGAACAACACACCAAACAGTACTTTTCCTTTACCTGTCGGCCCAATCATCATAAGTCCACAGTGATGTTGACGGAGATCAAAACGTTGCTTAATATTATCCAAAACCACATAGTCCGGTACAAGACTACGATTATATCACCAGAACGTACACCCGTCCCAAAAATATTGTACACAGGTTTTCCACATTGCGTGCATCATGTACCAGCCGGTGCACTTGTTCTTTCACACATAGCACTCCATCAGTGTCATAGTCCGATCCACATAACTTTGATTAAAACCGATCAAGGGCACATTGCGCTCGCTCATTGGACACACCATGAATCACAACTGTGAATAGTTCAAAAGATTCATCTTCGTTCCGATACTCTCTCGCCTGCTCGCTTCACGCCGCTTAATACGGCGGCATACCAAACATTTTCTCTTCCAAATCTGCTTGACTTATTCCATGTCATGGAAAAAGTCAAGTGGTTTTGGAGAGTGGCTGGACGAGGCTGACAGTGTCCGCCTCGTCCAGCCAATCTGCCTCCTCCGCGAGGCGTCCCCATCACTCCATTTGATTATTCAGCTTCACACGCTGCCTCTGCCACCGCCACTTCATGTACTTCTCGTTTCGGCGGTTCCCTCGAAGATTGAAGACTCGCTCAAACTTACAGTCACAGTTAGATTTTGCACTAATTCATTATTATCATTTGTCACATCACGCTCCAATCCCCGCAATGATGATCCCATCGCAACGTTTCCATTTCCATAACCTCCGCCTCGCCCTGCAAACTCTCTCCTTGGGCACACACTTTGTCCCACCTATTGTCCATATTGCAAATCAACAGCCACTCGACCGTCCCTTCAAAATTTAGTCAATTCCTCAGCTTCTAGCAGCTGCCATCGAATCAATGGGTCATGCACAAATGACTCCATCATGGACATGAAAGACTCTCTTGCATTATTCTGCCGTAATACGTCAAGAGTTGCTACAGACGTGTGTTGAAAGTATCCTTCAACTCCACACGGTTCCAGTACACCTACCATCATCAGAGTAAGTCAAAATGGTTCATTCTCGGAGTACTTCTCCCTTTTCATTGCAACCTCAAAACAAGCACCAACATCAATGGGCATGATCTTTCCAACCAGTATTTAAATCATCAAATTTGACCGATGACGGTCACCAAAACCAAGAAAATACCCAACCACAGACGTGACAGAAAGTGATTTCTCGTAGTTATTCCGCCAGTCCAGCCACGTTTCCGAGTTTTAACTTTTCAACCATAACACATCAGCTAAATCTCCACCATTTCTGCTCGGCAGCATTATTCGAACAGAACTGCTTTTTGGCAAAGAATCAGTCTCTCTGGTTCGGGAGCACTGCAAAGCATAACCAGATGAAAGATGTTGGAAAATACTCTTCGAGCCTCGTCTAAGTTTTTGACCAGTGAATGCATCTTGTCACAATCAGGGACCCATTCAATTAATCCGGCATTGCCAGAGAGGGAAATCACAGGGTACATCTCCAAACAGACACCATTCAATAGCACGAGCTGCTCCCTCTTTGAAAACAATTTGTTGATTAGTCCAAACACTTGCAATACTCGTTCGTCCTGACTTATATTTATATCTTCAGTAGTCGACAAAGTAGAGTCAGACAGAAACATTGATCACATAGTAAATGGCATAATATTAGGTATTAGAGAGTTATTGTTTAATGAATTCACTTGGAAAATCAGATAAAAAATCATGACACGTTTCGGGTAATTTCAGCATTCATTTTTTAATGAATTTTGGTTTTTGAATTATTGTTTAGTCATAGTTCAGTTAGAAATGATTGAACAGGTTACATTTGTATCATACTTTTTGTTCAACTTTTGTCACCGGATCAGACAAAAAATGGTCAAAAAGAACACGAGGTGTACATGATAACGGTTTCAAAATGAGACAAACCGACTTCACCATCAACATAACAATACGGAAAATACAGAAGTACTCGAACCGCCTTAGAATGGCGATAATCGTAAGGGACGACGTAGCCATTCTATTAACACTGAAATCCAAATGCGACAAATGTAGAAAGGATCTGCAAAATATGACCGCTCGAAAGCGGCTTATACAAACAACAAATTTTAATCTAAACAGCTTCTCCAACGAAGCTTGCCTGAAGAACTTTAGATTTTTATCGAAGGAAATCAATGAAGTGGCGCAAATTATTGATTTCAACCATGGCAGTACTGCCAGGTCAAACTACTCCTGTAATTAATTGACTGCTTTTAATTGACTGCTTACTGCATAATGCTGAGACGCTTAGCCGCACCGTGCAGATGGCAAACTTTGAACCGATATTTGGTATGCGCATATCGGTTCTATCTGAGATCTTTTGGGAAGCCATAACACACTTTACTGAGAACTGGGGCCACGTTATAACAACGTTTATGGCCGATTTAATGAACGAACGTGAAATAAACTACGCAGAATCGATAAGGGATCAAGGATCTCCCTTACCGAGATGTGTCCGTTTTATAGATTGCACTAAAATACAGATGAGCAGGCCAGGTAGTCCAGGTGTAAACAAACCATCATGCTACTCGGGTGCAAGCATTTTCACTGTCTGATTTATCAGACGGTGACGACGCCGGACGGCCTTATTTTCTATACGTATGGACCGGAGGCTGGACGCCGCCACGACCTCACACGGTACCATGAAAGCTCGATGTACAACGTACTACAAAACACTCTAAACATTCAGGGGAAGCAGTACTGCATCTATGGGGATCCGGCATACTTACTGCGGCCGTGGTTACAAATAGGATTTAATAGAGCCTTCGCTACACCTCAGAAATGTTTACATAAAAAATGCATGAGTGTGGGTCGAGTGTCTGTGAAACACTCCTATGAAGACTTAAAACAAATGTGGTCCTCTCAGGACTACAAACGTTTTTGAAAAGTGCACGAAGTCCCGATTTCCGTCATGTTCAAAGCTGCAGCATTACCTTGGAACTTCAAAGTATACTTGCAGCATGGAGGACAAGTGCAAAGTACTTTTTATGTAGACCCGCCAACTCTAGCCCGTTATTTTCAAACGAACTGCAGACTAATTTAATAAAAAAGGCAAAGTAATATTTTTAGATCGTTGTCAATTCCTTAGTCAAAGAAAGGAGCAATCCTCAAAGTTCCTTTCGATCCTTCATACCCATTTTTCTTTCGTCGCTGTCCAATTCATGAAGACGTTCCGTAAGTTCAAAGCGTCCCTCCTCCAACTTCAAACGACGCTAGTTTAATTCCTGATCGCGCAATAGACGATCGTTCGTTTTCTTCTCCACGTCTTTCTGAAACTTCATCCATTCCTCGCCAATTTTCAACAGCTTTGCTTCATACTCTGACATCCGTCGGATGTAATCGTCCAGCATACGACGATCACACTCGTCCGATTCAAACGCGAGGCTCCTCAACACAGAACAAGGAACCGAATTAACCGAAGACGGTGGTGTTACTTCAACTTCATATGGTAACAACACTGCACAAACTGCACTATTTCCGATACTATCTCCAGCTTCCTTTAGTCGCCTGTCCATTGTATTGCGCTCCTCCATTTATGTCCTTCTTTTTTCTTCTTTTTCGGCCATTGCTAATAATACATCGTCCAGTAGTTCCTCACTCTCGCCCCTTATCTCTATTATACCGGAGGCAGCTTCATTTACTCTCCTAGCCGTTCGGTGATCGGCAACCACTTCCTTAGACCGATCAATTCATGATTTCCATGTTGGCTTCGTTGTTTGAAGACAATTGTCACTTGGAATCTGACTGATAAATTGGTTCAGTACTTCTTCAAATGTTTGTTGGGCTTCACCCTGTCGTGCGATATGTGCATCGTTGAAGACGACAGACTTTAAAAATAATTATTGTTGAAGTCTGTCGTCTTCAACTTAATACAAAAGAAACTTTTTCTTTCGCATTAATTCTATAGACGACCCGTCCCTGCACTTGCAGTGAGCTGTGAAGTGGTCCGTACATCACTTTTGTTAACCTCCATTCGCGTTCATCGCAGGGGCGCAGGTAACCAGAGCATCATAGTTAGTTGAAGGGTGCAGTAGACACAGTAGTCAATGTAAGATCTTCGTAGCGGTGTGGGGGTGGATGAAGGGACGGGGTTGGTGCGAGAGGAACGAACGAAAAGTTTCGTTGAAAGGGTAGGGGTGACGCCAGAAATTTGTTGAAAGGGACGAGATGGCACAAAGGAGCGAACGTAAAGATTCGTTCAACCGGACGGTGTGACGACAATGAAACGAAAGTAATTATTCGTTCAAAATAGATGACAGTTCGCCGGAGTTTGTTGTCGTAGGGGTGTACTTAAGTATGGGTCACCGCAATGGGTTTCAATATCACTTTATCACCGGAACCGTCATCACAGATCCGTTTCATTATCAGTTGACGATCTATTTGTACGCTCATCATTAATTATCGACTCCAAATATTGTACAATAAGTTCAACTATGGAAATAGCCTCTTACATAGGTCCGTCATACGTCGAAATCGATTGATTATTCAAATGTTTTAATCTTCGTCGTCGATTTAAGATCTGAATATAATTCTGTGATACTAGTTGCATTTGAAGAACGACTTCGGCATCGCCACAAACGGCCTCTAGTCGAAATAAAAGACTATCATTAATACGATGCGGCTCACTCTTCACAACTGCATCCCCGAAACCACCAACATACGTTTCTTACCTTGTACACCGTGTTATTAGCCCTGCATTTTTCATGCACACCAACAAGTCGCCATAGAAATCCCATCAGTTAATCGTCACTATGAAACCAGATTTACTCTCAACAATTGTTCAAATTGTTCGAAAAGTGTCACACAGTCGCCATATGATTCACCAAACATAAATTTAATGCTCATCATTGTCAGTAAAACGTGACTATCTAACTCTTCGCTTCTCGTGTCAAAATAGATACACATCTGTGCCGTCCTCAACGCAGTCTTTCTCACGTTGTCATACTAAAAAACTTCTCATAATCACCAATGTCCAATTTCTCCTCTTTTCTCAGAAGAATTGTTTCATTAATACATCATAAACTGTGAGATGTTTTCAGAATAGCATTTGACGGAGGGACCAGAATAGAAGGGGCAGATATATTTCAACACTGTGATATCCGTTCCGAGACTATTACTGGTCAGAATTGAATATTTTATAGTTGTACATAAAGATGACGATGATTCGAGTACGCATACTGATTTTGTAAGGATATATGTTGAAGTTACTGAGTAATGTGCAATAATTTGTGCGCATAATACCTCCTATATCTGCCCAGCAGAAAATCTGTGAGGGAGGATGAAATCAAAAATAAATATTTCGGGGCACCGTGTGAAGACCGTTTTCTGTTATAATCAATCACAGAGCAGTGAGACATTACGCTTTTCGTGATGTAAAAAATATTATACTATGTTAACCTGACATGTGAAACGATCTTATTGCGATTGTCAGTGTGGAACTTACAACCTTGATGCTGAAAATGCGGGTTTAAATTTAGACAAGAGACAATAATCCACACGTCGTGAAGATTAATGTTTATTATCAAACTGTCATTTTATGTATATGATATGCTCATACTTATTTTTTGTGTATTTACAGAAAATTATAGTGAATGAAACGATATTATGATTTCGTAACGAAAGTAATGAAAACTAATACCTGTCCAGTACAACATAGACTGCAAATGTGATTTACGGTTCCATGTTGGTATGGCTACATACCAATCAACGAAGAAGACAGAGAAAAAAGTGAAAAAAAAGTAACAAAGGAAAGTGCAAACTACAAGGAGTCGTATCGTGGGGAAGTGTGGCTGTTAGGAATCTAGGTAGGGTCGTACCTTGACTTGAAAAAGGAACTACATTGGCACATTGGACAAAGAACCGTTGCAGAGGGGAAACCAAATCAAATCGGAAATGTTTAGGATTGTGTATGCGACAACGTAATTCAGTGACATACATCATAACGGCTGGTGAAATTATATGCTGTATACTGGCGGAAACTGGGAAGGAGAATAGCCACGTAACAAATAAAAGAATTGATTGTGCGGTCCACAACGCAAATGGTAAGAGCTACATATTGGATAACGAAATTAGATTGTATAAATCTGCACCTGCGGACCGCATGTAAGGATTCAAAAATTTCCGATTATAATTTAATTAAAAGATGTTTATATGAAAACTGACCGATTTATTTCTTTGTTTATATTGAAAACGTTTCGCTGCTGTTTTCACCATATGAAAAATTGATATTGTGTTGTAACAATAAAACGAAATCTCAACAACGTGATGGACGCCGAAAACGAAAATAATCAATTGGATGATATCCTCACGAATGGTGACAATGATGTGAATATTCTTTGTAATGATTGTCAGGTTGGATGGGGCTCATTCACAACCGGGCTCGAAGGCTCATGGAGAGTATAAATGTGACGCAGAATACATTCAGAAATTTGAAAATTGGTAGTATGAAAAAGACAGCGGTGCGGAAACTTCCACGGCTTCACCGTGAAGATTTGGGGAAGGCGATGGACATGTGTATTAAAAAATTTGCACACTACATTTTCCGAAACGAAGGTTAGGGATTATACAAGGAATATGTGAAAAATACTACAGTAGATAATGAGATATGTTCTGAACTCGTTAGGGGTGTGAAGAATTGTGAAAAGGGTCTGTGGAGAAAAGAGTCCTACGTGCCTTTCTGTTTTCGCATCTTCCCGCAAAGGAGGTGTATAGGTTAATATCAGAGGTTAGTGAAATGCCAGAAAGTAGTAGCATGTTGACGGGAAACAATATGTATGGTGATTCGGAAATCGATGAGGGTATGGCGGAAAATGGTGGTGAAATAGGGAATATTAATTCAGAAATGGAGGACAATGAGAAGGAAGGAGAAGGAAGGAATTCCTCTTGGTTGTGTGTTGCGGACGGTGGTGGTACTGGCGATGGAGACAATAAAGACGACACAGAGTCGGATTTTGTTCGTGATGTGGATGGTACAGTGGTGCAACGTAGTCGTTGTAACAAACGAAGGGAAGTGGATCTTACGTTCGTATTTGTTAAAAGGAACGAGACGACTGGATAAATATTGGAACGGTGGGAACAGTACAGGTTTTAAGATATGGCCGAAAGAATTTCAATGACGATGTTATCGAAAGAGCAATGCCGTTTATTTTACGTGGGGAAAATTCGAAACGAATGTCCTGGGGAACGAGGAGGATAAGATGTAACGGACAGTACATAAGTTTTCCAGCAATCATGAGGAAAACGACTATCGTTTCTTTGTGGAGTAAATATAATGAGGACAATCAGATTCCAACGCATGTTCAAAAAATTGGCAGAACGTTGTTCATGTATATGTCATCCCTATTGACAAAAAGTGAAGTGAGGGAAAGAGCTTGTATAGACTACATCCTTTCCACACTTCTGTATGAGAATGTGAAAATGGTTCGGTGTATTGTCAAGGGGAAGATTCTACACTCCGAAGAAAAAGAAAAGATTCTTTCTCAATTGGATGGCGTTACTAAATTTCTAAATACAGTTACGCTAAATATTTGACATTTGATGGTGCATATCCGGGTGGATGTCATGATATAACATTTGGAATTTTAGAAGGTGAAGGTTTGGAAGAACGTGAGGCAAAATGCGAGCAGTTTTTGGACCCATTTGCGGTAATCAACAATATTCTTCAATGTGTTGAAAACTTGAATGATAACATTATAGAGGCTCTGTACGAGGCGAAACAAAAAATAAAATTATTGATGGGACCTAAACTACGGGATCGTGTTCAGGAAAAAAGAATAGAAAGTTTTATGCCAAAAATGAAGGAAGCATAATTAGGAACAGTGGCGCTAGTGTACATTGGCTACAAAATGAAGTTGGAGTCTCTTCGTCATAGAGAAACTACTGCACAATTTTACGGTAAAAAGGGAATATTTTGGCATGGTTGTGCAGTTTTTTATGGAAAGATGGAGGGAAATGAGAAATAAACGGTATCAAGGAACAGTAGAATTAATTTGTGTACTACGGGTATGGAAAAGAAACTATCCATGTTCTTTATAGACATCGTTGTTGAGAACGACAGCACACAAGATATGGTTTCCACAATAGGCATTGTGGAATCTATAATGTATCGCATTCGGACCCAGCTTCCTGCTTTCAAAAAGTTATGGTTTATATCTGATAATGCGAAGACTTATCAGAATGATTTAATGCTTGTGATGTTGCCTCAGATATGTCTCAATGAAGGATTGTATCTATTAGGATTCCTACATCCTGAGGCTCAAAACTCGAAGAACATGGTCGACGGGAATTTTGCAATTGCAAAACGTCACAGTGTACGTTTTGTACAAGAAACAATGAAAGATGTTATTACGCCAAGAGATGTCATTGAAACTTTGTCGTATCATAATAGTGTTAAAAACACAGGCACTGATTTCGTTTCAATTAAACAAAAGCACGAGAAAATAGTGCGATGGAATGGGGCCTTCAAGGACCTATCATTTGCTTCAATTAAATCCAACGGTGAGTATCAGTACGAATGATTTAAAGGGGAAACGTTTGGTGTGAAATCGTTCCAATATTCCAGGGGGAATCATATACAATACATGTTTGGATATATGTGGTGAAAATCAGTAATTAATACCACACCTTGTTCAACAGCAGTGGGTGCAGGTGAAAATTGTTCTAGAAATGAATGGAAGAGGTAGAGACAATTTGGATCGGTACAGATACCCATAATGGTGATAATGAAGATGTGGGGCATTCTCAGTGTGGCTGTTTACAATATCCGTTATGGACTGGAACAGAAACAGGGGTTAATTTGTTTTGGAAAAGCGGAATAAGTGACAGAGATCGGAAAATGACTATATCTGAAGGTACTGTATTTGCAGATGTAGCAGCCGAATTTGAAATGGACTGCGTGGAAATGGACAAAAAAACTGTAGATCATAATGTGAAAGGTACACCATATATCAGTAGGAATGACTCTGGTTATTCAGATGAATGTAATGGTGGAAGTGGTCGTCGTCTTATGCGTAGTGGAAAGGAGAGGATCACGAAACATAATGACGAAGGAATTGCAGCTGGGAGAAGATATGTCGGTTCTGGACGTGTAAAAGAACCTAGAAATGTAACTCTCTACAATTGTAGTAAATTCCTAAAATAGTACAGGCGAAAAGACCGATGGAAGAAGACATGGCTTAATGTAGTAATTATTACAGCGATAAGAAAACATTGATCAAGGGGGTTGAGATAGCGCGTGAAACTACCAGTGATGCAGGAGATATTGCTGTATATACAAAAATGGAGTAGAATCCATTACTTGAGAGTGCTGATGTTAACATGGAACGAAATTCTTTTCAATTGTTGAAAGGATGGGAAAAGAGGCCAGAACATGGCAGGAGTTTAGGACGTAAGACAGTGAGATTGTTCAAGCAGATGAAGAAAATGGTATGATAACGGGGAATGCTGATCCAGGTAAGATAATTTCTATCGCAATGATGCGTAACGCATTAACCGCCCTTCATCCGTGTAGGTATGATTTACCTCCTGAATACCAGAAAAATGCGCTCATTTTGCAGATGAACTAGGCGGTGGAGAAGAAAGCACAACGGGATGCACAAGCAGAACAAGAAAACGGTATAATTTCTTCTCCTATGACGTCTGGATCAATGATGACAGGACGAACTAGACAGGATTTTATGTCAAACAACCCAGTCGCTGGAACCAATACAGATGTTGCGCAACCGTCAAATAAAGAAGGAGCGGGATTTTGTGGTGGAAATGAGGAGGGGATCGGAAAGATGCATAGAAAATGATGACAATGCGGTATCAAGATGCTCTATTTTCACTTGTTTCTGGAGAGACTAACTTGAAACGAACGCATAGTGGAACAAGGTTAATAGCCCATCTGTCTTTGGATCCTTCAAACCTACCCTATGACTTCCCCGCTGACATACAGGTTAAGAACTAGTATTCAAATATAAAAAGAGCTATGAAAACGGCGACGTCGTAACGGCAGTCGAAAAATTTCTTAGTACACCCCTCGCAAATGTCGATGTTGATGATGCGTTTTATATTAGTAGCTTAGGGTCATCCGGCATTAACTTCGATTGTAAAAACAGTTTATGATCTAACATATCACAATATAAAATCCTATCTTCTTTGTTATGTCAATCTATTTTTTTAATTGTTCACTTCTTTATGGAAGCAATGAACTATAATATAGAGACCGTTTCTTGTTTGTATAAACATTCTAAACGGTCCATGTAGTATGATGCAATTGAAAGTTACAATTTGCTAGGCGCAGGTGCACTTTAAGCTTCCTTATCTTTTCTTATGTTTCCAAAATTACCAGTACCTTTTTTTGACCGTTTGTACCTCCTTTCCCAGGTTTTGGTCTTTTATATACTTCAGGCCGTTGACGTTTCATAATTTCCAAACATGCCTTCTTTTCTAAATATTCCTTATTTGTTTCAGACCGTCGTTTCTTTTTCAATTCAAATTTGTCTTCTGTCGATAGATATTTGATACAATCTCCTTTATCTAAATCACTTAATTCTTCTTCACCTTCTATATACGCATCTTCATCTTCTTCATCTATTTCTTCTCATTCTACATATTATTATTATTCTTCTATTTGTTTCTTTCATGTTGTTGTTGTATCTGAGGCTGTTGGTGTTAATGTAGATGTACTTCGTTTTCGAGGTCGCTTTTTGCGTTTCTTGGTCGCTGTTATTGTTGTTGATGATGATGTTTGTGATGACTTTGGATGTCGAGTTGTTTTTCCGCTTCATGAGTATCTAATGCTGGCATTTCTTTACTTGCTAATGCTTGTGCCATTAACGAATCTACTCTCTCGTCAGATACCACACGTTTCCATCTTTCTATTTTTTAATTTCCGTTTTTCATTCTACAAACATTGGTACACTTCTTCCTTTTTTAGCTTGTATATTATCACCATTACCATCATCTTCAACCTCCTTTTCGTTGGCAGCAGCAGCAGCTTTAACGTGTCCAGTTTTGAGAAAATCTGGAGCTTTATATTCATCACCAGTAATAGTAGAAGCGGCAAGAGAAGAATGTTTACAATCATCACCACCACCACCATTTCGGGCAGCTGTCATTTCAGCCATTTAACTTCAATCAAATTTTTTTAAACGATTTTGTAAAACAATATTACCAATGCTGATAATATTAGCAGCGTATAATTGAGATCCATAACAATTATGCATGAAAAAAGCAGTAATCAAAGCGGTACCACATAAACTAGCAGGCCTTTTCCAAACGTCATCCAATCTTTTTGCATTCTATCACAAATTCTTATCGCCCTCATAGCGACCGTAGTTTTTAATTCATCATACTTTAATTTCGCTGAAAATCTATGTATATATAAAGAAGGACCATTTAAAGGTAATTGAATTACTAGGAATCTTGATTATTTCAAAATTTTATGTCCCAATGTAAATACATTAATTTTAGATACATCTGCAAAAATCCAATAACATATGTGATGCTCCCTACTTACGACATATAATATATAGACATCCACAACTTAAACTTAAAACACGTCTTTTTTTCATGAAAATTTCATTGAACTGCTAGCCGATATAATCGCACTTCTTTATCAACCTGTGAATTGAAAGACAATCGTAATTGCGATGCTAGATGAATCACTTGAAGACGAGCATTATACATCGTATTTTCAGTCGCTTGTGGTGAATACCCCGGTAGTACTGATCGATGATGTGATGATGTCTGATATCCATCAGCTCCTGCATGTTGTCCTAACGTGTTAGAACGACCATTTCCACCTTCTGCAAATGATATTTTATTCATAATTAATGATTGTTGAACAACCGTCCAACATGCAACGCATGCTGTATATCCTCTTGTTGGGTCATAATAAATTACATCACTATCGCAATTCAAACATTTTGTTTCATTTGACGACATTATTGGTTCCTTTCAATTAGTGTTGTTGGCTGATCGTATTCATTGCGAAATTTGTTGTTCACGTGTTAGGAAGAAAAGTAATTAGCAAGTGTTTTTCTGTCCTAATTTAGACTCAGTGTAAGGGACGTTTGAAGTTTAATATTGGCGAATCTTCCTCTTTGTTCAATATTTTTTGTCGCAACCAAATTTTAATCATAAATTAATGTCCATCCTAAAGTTCATAACCCTATCCTACAATGTACCGCGATTCCCAACAGTCCGTCCAGATACGAGAAAACCAATAACGAGGAACGGCTGTGCAGTTTCATGATACTTCACATCGTTCTTGTTTGGATCCATCAAAAAAAATTTATTTGTAGGAACACTTGCGGCAACACCAGTCTCACAATCGCCTCCGCATACTTGGGCTCACCTTTCATAAGAAATTCGGCCGCTACTAGTAAGTTAAACACATCGATAATGCCAACATACATCCTTTTTGTCCTTTTCACACCGAACATCATAGGCAAGCTTTGTATCCTGTCTCCATGACGCAGTCAACGATCTCATAAAATCAAGAGTTGACGGCGATAACTCCTTTCCATTTACATCGATGTTTCCATTACAGGTCCTGCTTCACATTGCAGTTCATACTGTTGAATTCGATAAGTTTTAACTTTTAAAGCAACCAAACGTTATTTAGGAAAATTACAACTCACACATACAGTGATGTGGAAACTAATGTAAGCTTTCTTTTGGTCCAACGTTTTTCCAAAACATTTGAGAAATTGAACAGCTACTATGAGCACATGATTCGTGTAATACTTTCACATTACAGTACCATAGAATATACGTCAATGCGGTGTATACCGTAGACTGTAGACTTTTATCTTTTTCGCATTTCTACACGAAATATTGTGCTCATTCAATAGATTTCGTAACATGCACATCACACCCAAATCATTATCGAAACCCATCCGCTCGTCGTCGTTAAATTCACACCATGTCTACATCCTAGTTGAAACACCTCCACTTCCGCTTGAAACATTCAAGTTTCACCCCAATTATTTTTACAACTCACTCATTTGACTCGCATCAAGATAGGCCCGCATCCTATCGAAACACAACCACTCACCTTCGCAACATTCACGTCAAGCATCCATTCTTATCGAAACTTAACCAGTCGCTTTCGCAAAATTCGCGTTACTCCCTCATCCATATCGCAACCCACTTATTCACGTCGCAACACACATGCCCCGCCATAATTGTGTAAGAAGAGTGCAAAGGAACTTTAAAATAATTTCAATAGTCGGGAAAGATTCACCGCAATATAAAACTTTATTTGATAAGATGATGTTGGAAGTAAAAACCGAGAAGAATTTGAAGGATGAATCAAACAATGAAATATTCATCGCAGTATAACACTTTATTTGATATAATGATGTTGGAAGTGAACACCGAGAAGAAGTCGAAGAATGAATCAGACAATCACGAACTAGCAGCACAGTAAATTTTTCTTCCTGCATCCTGACTCAGTTCCGCAGCATTTGGTTCAGATACTGGTTTTTTAGTTCTTTGCTGTCTCTTCCTTTCGTAGTCCTTGCGCTTTGCACCTACGTTTCGAATAGCGAATACGCTCATGTCCATATCCACAGCTGCAGCTCCGTTTGTAGCATTTGTAGTTGTTGTAGTAATCGTTTTTGTTCATTTTCATCATTGAGTCATTATCAATGGTATGATCCGAATGGTACCTGGTTGCATGATTGAACAGAATCTTCTCCAATTAATACCAAGTCTTGTTCCTGGACGCAACAATTAAATTAACATCAAGTTGTTTTTTAAATCTTTGCATCTGTCGACGTTGCTCGGTGAGGCGTCGGGTCGGGCTGAAGGGTGACGTGGAAGAACCAGGGCTAGTTCAGAGTCAAAAGATAAAGAAGCGTATCAGTGAGAGCTCGGAACTGGTGGAAAGGAAGGACAGAATTCGTGCAAAGGAAACGAAAGAGGAGGGTAATATGTCACAACTAGCTGCTTCGGCGTCGAAAGAGTT